>PVJH01036310.1:0-18908 GCA_004026705.1 Nesogale talazaci | reverse complement strand
GTCTTCCCATCATCTACTGCTAGGGGGTGTGCACGCACGCATGCCTGTGCACACACGCATGCATGCACATTGCCTCCGAGGCCGTCCTAAGATCTCAAGCAGCCACCACAAGACTGTTGGGGTGAGGACCGTGGCAGTAGCATCAACTCAGACCTCTATGGGTGCCACCTGCAGGTCGTCTGATTGAGCCACACCACAAGACATCACAAAGTATTGACAAATCAAAGACTCACAGGGCACAAAGGCAACCATTTCAGGGGAGGTAAAGCTGGGGACTCTGACACGGGCCCCCAGTTTGCACTGTAGGTGAGGGACTAGGAAGCCTTTCTGCACCCAGTTTTACACACCGGGGGCCTCGTGTCTCACTGCAAGAAGCAAAATGCTGACTTGCCTGCCTGACACTCCCAACCCCCCAAAGAGGGAATGGGTAGACGTGTGAACACTCGCCTGGAATGGGATCTCTTCAGAATTGCCAAGCTTTGAGGGGAGGTGGGTGCTGGTTTGTTCTGAAGTCCAAAGACACTAGCAGTGGGAGGAGCAGGGAAAAGTCGGCTGTGCCCCTGGGCCTGGCTTCTCTCCACTGCATGACAAGTGACTTCAAGATGTAGCACCTTAAAATATTATTTTATCATCTGTCTTATTCTCTGGCCATAAATTTAAATGGACACAGGAGGGTCAAGATGTTTGCTCCCTACTGGCTAAGCCTTAGCTAAGAGGACCCAAGAACTAGAGGCAAGTCAGTATCTGGGGACTAGCATTATCTGAAGGTTCAATCACCCACATGCCTGGAGCTTACTGTCACCTGGGAGCTGAGCCAGGGCTGAGATGGGGCCCGGGAGGCCTCTCATGTGGCCGGGCTTCCTCGTGATGTGGTGGCTGGGTGCCAAGACAGCATCCCAAGAGAAACAGACCGAGAGGCCAAATCACCTTTCATGACTTCATCTCAGAAGCCATAGAGAGTCACTTCTGCCCTCTTGACAGGCTGGCCTCATACACTAGAAGGGCACACATATGCCTCCCCTCTCAATGGAAGGGATGCTAATGTCATATTGGAAGAAGAATCTGTGGGATGGGAGATCTTGCTGTGGCCATTTTTGAAAATGTAATAGACTTCACCTTGCTTTGTTTATTGCCCCTCTGTTGTTTATATTCTTGAAATGAGAAATAAAACTTGATTCTTGATAAAACATCTGAGGTGACAGAGGGAACCAGAGCCAAGAGATGACAAGCAAGAGAGAGCTATGTCAAGCATGCATATTCTCTGCATTTGACTGTGTCTGAAGCCATGCCTGCACTGCCCCTCTGCATGAATCAATAATTTCCTCCATGTCAGTTAGGCCCATTTGAGCTGAATTTCCCTTCACTTATAATCAAGATATTTCAAAATAACATAGTACGCATATATTATGTATGACCCAGATAGGTAGTATTTCAGGCTACTTATAAAAATAAATGCAACTCCTGGTCTGTATGCATTTGGGGCACAAGAGAAAAAAGAAAGACAAGTACTCAAGAAGAAAACAGTCTACAGAACGCATGGTCTACATCAACCACAGCCTCACGTAACTTGAGACCAGAAGAACTAGATGGTGCCCAGCGACCCCTGTCAACCATTCCAAAGAGAGATGCAATATGTGGCCCCAGATCAAATGGAAGAGAAATGTAGAACAAAACTCAAGTTCTTTGTCAAAGACCAGATATATTGGGCCTGTAGAGACTAGGGAAACCTCTCAGACTATTGAGACTGTCGCTCTGCAGACCTTCTAAGTTTGAAACCCAGAAGCCATCCAGCAGTCAAAAGTATGAGAGGCTCATAAAATAGGTAATATCACCTGTCAGTACCGTGTACCTCTGATAACATTTACCTTAGACGAGAGATGAGCAGGTACAAGGTAGTTAGACTCATGGAAGTAGATCAATCGTATTGTAAACAATAAGGCGATTGGCACATTGTGGAAAGAGTAGCCAGTGCCACTGAATAACATGCATAGAAAGTGCTCAGTGGAAATGGTATTTGCTAGGTAAACTTCTCCCAAAGCACAATGAAATACTAAAACACACACACACACACACACACACACACACACACTATGCAGCAAGATGAAATGAAAAAAATCAGAAGATAAAAACAGAAGAGAACCTAAACAATTAAATCAAGAGTGTGAGATTCTGGACACATAATGGCAAGAGAAGAGAACTGCTAAGACACTGTGGAAATGACCCCTGTAAGGGTTAAGAGAAGTGGGCGTGTCTGTCCCATGGGCATCAGGTGGCAGGGCCAGCTCCAGAGAAAAACACACAAGGACAGAGTCCAGCCCTACTTCAAAAGCTTGTGTAGGGCTGGCCTCCATGAGGGCAAAGTTCCTCCTGATGTTGAAGCCCAATGTTTTTACAAGTCCTTTCACTCCCCTTCCTTCAGGGGAGGGGCGGTGGGTCTGGCATGCATTTCCTCTTTTCTAAATGCACTCCCCTCCAGTCCATTCTGACTTTTCGCACCCCAAGAGGAATGGGTAGGCCTGCCCCTGAGGGATCTCCAGACAGGAACGCTTGATAGGAGTAGACTTATCTTTCTCCCACAGTTCGTAGTTGCAAACTGCTGTCCTTTCGGTCAGCAGCCCAGCGTAAACACCCCAAAGGAGAGATTTCGCAAGTTTCTGCCCTGAGAAATTAGGCAGCCTCCTGCGAATCACAGTTAATCCATACTGGAGCTGGGATCTCAACACTGTGTCTGCTGGATTCTGTGTCCACACCCTATCCAATACCCCAAACTCTCTGGAGTCCCCTGTCTGAGGACTGAAAGCTCCCAGGGCTTCTGGTTCAGTGTTTAGTCTTGTTGGGATCTTGCTTTCTGTGCTTTCGCCATCTTCTCCCAGAAGCTTACGGTTTCTGCTTAAGAAGTATCATATCCACAGGTCTGAAATCAAGAGGGATCACTTTTGCTTTCCTTCCTTTGGAAGGCATGTCTTTCTGAGATTCGGACATTTTATTTTATTATTATTTTTCCTTTGTGCAGTCTGCTTCAGTGTCGGAAGCCGATGGGCTAGGAGACAAAGCAATGCTCAGGCATGCGACCCTTTGAGAGGTCCACAGGTCAGGGCCTGCCACAAATCCAAAGGTTTGTTCATTTGAGAGATTTATTTTTACCCCCTTATTTAGACTTTTATTTAAATATTGTTTAGGAGATGGCATATGCTTAGATTTTAGTTGGAGGTGCTAAAATCAGCCCTGCTGCAGACCGGCTGTGAGTCGGGGGAGATGGCTTCACATCTCAAAGTCTCCATCACCCCCACCCTCCTCCAGCCAATTCCAAAACTGAGGGTCTGGATTGGTTCATCTAGGAGACCTCTTCAAACCCAACCTGGAGGAAGGCACAAAATCCAAAATGAAGTCTCTGGTCATGAACCTAACAAAGAGGCCTTGAAATACATCTGACACTATCAAGTCGGCAGCAAGGGCTGCGTGGCTGGGAGGTGCCTGTCGAGAGGCTTCTGGGTGGAAAAAATCGCTTGGTGGCTGATTTCAGGTGTGCTCCACGGGACAGGGCTCTGTCACCTGAGTCTGAGTAGACGAGCTCATGAATCATGGATGTGAGTCTGAAGGAGGACATCTAGTGAATTAGTGATGGCCCTGGTGTCTGCATTGCAGGGCGATGGGGATCTGGGCGGGAGGGGCGGCCCCAAGGCAGAGGCCCTGTGAGGAACACTGTAAGCAGAGAGCTTCGTGCCAGGCCATTGGGGCTCAGAAGCCATGCCTCATCTGCTTCGGGGTGTATCTGTGGCATGGAAGGCACCTATCCCTGAGGGTTAAATGAGGGTTCCCTTTAGCATTAGAAGCCGGGACAAACACTGTGGCCATCACACCACCAGAGCTCATCCAGGACACCCTCCAGCCTGTCTCCCACAGCACACCGCACACCATGTCCCAGGGGAGAGGCTGCTGCAGGAAGGGAGGCCCCACAGAGATGGCAATGCCTCTGCTCTAAGCCAGCTACCCTCAACCTAAGGCAGTGGTTCTCAACCATACAGTTCCTCATGTGGTAGTGACCCCTCGACCATAAAAGTATTTGCGCTGCTACTTCATCACTGTCATTTTGCTACTGTTATGAATCGAGCGATTCCTGTGAGAGGGTTGACCTCCCAAGGGGTCACAACCCACAGGTTGAGAACCACCGTTCTAAGGCAAAAGGGAGAGCAGGTGCCCTCCCTCCCCCTCCCACACTGAGATCCTCTGCTGCCAAGTGCCCTTTAGTGTCTTCAGAGAGGTGCATCCAGTGTCTGCCAGAGCCCAGGATGGGTTGTACAATGGGCTGCTAACCACAAGGACAGCAGTTCGAAACTGGCATCTGCCCCAAGGGAGAGTCATGAGGCTTTCTATTGCCACAAAGATGTACGATCTCTGAACACAGAAGGGACAGTGGTACCCTGACCCACAGGGTCGCTCTGTGATGGGATGGATGTGATGGCAGGAAGGTGGGCTATTTTGGAAAGTCTTCCATGGGGGAGACCAGGGAGGGGTCCCCGCTAAAACCCCTGATGCACAGCCTGACCACCTGTGTGCCGGTGCAGATGTGGGCCTGGCTTTGGGATCAAGCAGATTTCGGACTGAGAAAGACCTGGCAACCCACTTCTGGACCCAGCCAAGGAAATCCCCAGGGATCACAATCGTCCCAGCCACAGCCAACGGCAGGGATGGCACAAGGCCAGGCCAGTGCTTGTTCTGATGTTGTGTAGGGCGGGGGCCAGGCATGGGGGCTGGCTGGGCAGCAGCTCCCTAAAACAAAGGCCAGAAGGCCACCTGAACGGACTGACTAAGGGGGAGTTCAAGGACAAGGAAACCTGCAGAAAGGAGTCAAGGAAAGAGAATCTCTTCTCTCCCCCACAACATACCACAGCGTGGGGAGTCTGGCCTGGGTAACAGGAGGGACATCACCTAGTGGGTGCCTGGGAGCCTTCCGTTCTGGGCAAGCACCCAGGAGAGCTGGCTAAGGAGTGCCGGGCTGGCAGAGGAAGTCAGCCACCAGCACTGGAGAGGAGGAGACCCTCGGGGAACCGCATGGCACGAGGAGCTGCAGCCCAGCCACAGCAAGTGTCGCAAGGCTGGTCCTGTCTGAGGAAGGCTGTCACTGGGGCAAGCAGGAAGAGGGCTCTGGAGCTCAGAGGCCATGGCGCCATCAGTCAGGAGGGGCGTGGACGACTTGAGGTTGGATGAGGTTGTACGCAGCGGAAGCACTGCATACAGACTGAGAAGGTGAGTAACCAGACCCAATTGAAAGGTGCCCTTTGTGAAGATGCTGGGTTGGTCACTTTTATCAAGAAGTGTACCGGCGTAGCACTTGTGGGGAACAACAATTTCTCCCGAGTTTTCTCCCCAAATATATGCCAAACTTAAGCTGCTTGCTACGCGTGGCATATGACTGGACACTTGGAGGTCAACGGGAGTAGGTCAGGTGCTATTCTTCATAAGGGCTATCAGCCATCTAGAGTGATCAGACTGTCTAGCCTGTCCCACCCTAAAGTAGGTGCACTCCCTTCTGATCATTTTCAATCCATGCCTCTGGAAAGGATTCTTCTGTGCCTCTTCGGTCTTCCCCGCCCCCTCCTTCCCCAGCACTCCCTCCACCACCATCAGAAAGGATTCTGAGCCACACACAACCCCCAAGCCTTCCCAGGCCCTTCCCTTAGCAGCCACCATCCTCTCAGGCATTGTCACTGTTGCTTATTTAGTGAGTTGGAGGCCCTTCTTATCACCTCCCATCCCAAAGGTCTGCCCACTGTGCCTGAAGTTTGGTCTGAGGAAGCGTTCCTGATTCACGCGACCTTTCAGTGGAAGTCCATTTGCCATACACAGCTCTTGGCCAAGCTTGGGGGAGCAGTGAAAATTAAGTTTTCACTGGCCAATCAGGCAGTGAAGGAACATGGGCCATGTGTCACTTTCTGCCAGAAGTTCACTCCAGGTCCACAAAGAAGGGAGTCTGAAGCAGTAAGTACCAAGCCTATCTATGTTCTTTTCAAAGAAAGTTATCACTTAAGAGCCACAGAAGGATTGTTGATCAAGTCTAGTTTTGACTCACCGTGACCCCATTAGGCAGAGTAGGATCCTCTATGGGGGAACTTCTCTGCGGGCAGGCAGGGGAACCACTGACTGGTTTTGAACCTCTAACCGACCAGGGGGCAGGGCTCTTTTGAACCAACAGCTCTCCTTAGGAAGATTAACCCAAACTGACAGCCATCGAATGGATTCTGCTTCAAAATACCTTCCTAGGGATTCCAGAATGGTGGACCCTTCTGTGCACACCGCCTGCTCTTTCTTCTGCGTGTTCACAGGAGTTCAGCAGCCCAGAGCCTCCATAGCTCCTGACAGGAAGTTTCACGGGTGTCAAAACAGTGTCTTTCCAGTGGGGAGTGTGACGACACTGGGAGGATGGAGGGAAGGTGGAGTAGAAAGGGGAAACCAATTATAAGGATCTACATGAAACCTCCTCCCTGGGGGTGCAGATAACAGAAAGACATCAGACAGCGTTTTATAAGACAAAATTATAATCATTTATAAATTATCAAGGGTCCGTGAGGGCGGGGGTATGGGGAGGGGTTGGAAAAAGGGGAAGCCAATGCCAGCGGCTTAAGTGGAAAGAAAATGTTTTGAGAATAATGATAGGATCAAAGGTACAAATGTGCTTGCATACAAGGAATGGATGGATGGATGGATGGATGGATTGTGCTAAGAGTTGTATGAGCCTCCAATAAAATGATTCTTTTAAGTATCATAAAAAATAAAAAAGTGTCCTTGAATTTCTTAATATTTTCTTGCCTTCAAAGATCATCTTAGAGCAGTGGTTCTTAACCTTCCTAATGCTGCACCCCTCTCATACAGTTCCTCATGCAGTGGTGACCCTATAGAATGATCACAAAATTAATTTCATTGCTACTGCACAACAGTAATTTTTCTGCTGAATTTACATGAATCATCATGTGAATACCTGATATGTAGGATGTATTTTCATTGTTACAAATTGAACATAGTCAAACACACACACACAAAAAAAAGGGCTGAGCCCCGGTGGCGTAGTGGTTGTGCGCGGGACTGCGGCCCACTGGGACGGAGGTTCAATTCCAGCAGTGGGGCTGGGCCTCCTACTCCCACCACCGGAGAGCAGTGATGCCCAAAACAAACAAACAAACAAAAAAAAAACAAATTGAACATAGTCAAAGCACTGTGATTCATCACAAGAACAATATGTCATTATTATTGTGAAATATTGACTTCTAATGACAAATATATGAAGTTCTGTCTTGAATCATGGCATAGCGTGGGTAACAGTCTTCACGTGGGATACTCATATGTGGGTATATCTGCATGTGGACAGACCAGCCTGGAGACGGGTAGAGGAGCAGTGTCTCGCTTCCTAAGACCATCGGAAATATGGTCTTAGACAACCCCTCTAAAAGGGTCTTTTGACCGCCAAACATGTCACAGCCCACAGGTGGAGAGTGGCTAATCTAGGGGGTAGGGGAAGCAGTGTAGACATATATTTGTTTTTGCTTTAAATGCATGGGGCTTCCCAGCAAAGCTAACCGAAATTTAGAGACTGCAAAAACTCCCAGATATTTCAAACAAAGTCTCCTTCCATTTTTCAGCTCAAAGAACACAGCAACTCATTGGAAAAGGGGTATTTCCTTCTGAGTCCCATTGTCTCTCTCCCAGCCCATGGAGGGACAGTGAGGGGGCATCAGGATTCCCAGCGGCACACTCGTGAACCCATCCCACCCGCGGTTCCTCTGAAGAAAGCTGGACCATCCTCTTCTGTCCAGAATGCAGCCTAGGAAACACTGCTGGCTGGGATCGACTGGCAGCTATGGGATGGCTTGGGCACAGGATGCTTACTTGAGATCAGGACAGATGTCCAAGGAGCTGAACAGGGTACGAAAATCCCACCAAGGTTTCGTTTTCAAGTGCATTAAAGCCCCAGCATTACAACTTAGCAGCAAAAAAGCAAACAATCCATTTTTTTTTAATGACAAAGGACTTGAACAGACATATCCCCCAAAGAGGACATTTGAGGGACTGAGCACATAGAAAGATGTCAACGCCATCATTCATCCCAGAACAGCAGAATGCAATGCCAGTGAGTCAATTTTCACCAGCAGCAAGTCCCTTTGAAGGAGTAGACCCGTCCCGTAGGGTTTCCTAGGCTGAAATCCTTATGCGAGAGATATCCAGGTCTTTCTCTGAAGGACCTACTGGGTGGCTTCCAACCACAGCTTTTCATTTAGCACCTTCACCAGGGGACAGAGATAGAGACAGAGGTATTCTCCAGTAGGGAGTCCAAAAAGAATCTGCTCTACGGACCCACCTTGATGTGATCTTAAGACTTGTGTCTCACAGAACAAATTTCCTAGAACATGGCATGAAGTCACTGTGTTATAATTTGTTACAGCAGCGATAAGGATTCTTCGTGTCCTTTGGATTTCGGCTTAAATTCTATCTCCTCAGAGAGACCCTCTCTGACTCTCCCAGGAATTCGGCAGGTTGTCTGTTGGTATTGTTTGATTACGACACTTACCAGGATATTATCTTGTCTACTGTCATGCTTATCTCTTCCTTGTCTTTTCTTCTTACACTAGAAATACTCTCTAAGAGGGTAAGAACTTTGTCTAGCTACGGCGTCAATGTAGCCCAGCCCCTTCCCAAGACTGCAACCTGGCTTAATATAAATGTTCAATAGATATTTATCTATTGATGGGATGCATCAATGGGATGCGTACCCAGCTCTGGCACACATGGGAAAGTGGGGTCTTGTTGAACCCTTGGGAACATCTCTCTCGTTCACAGAAGTTGAGTGGATCCACTCTTTCACCATGGTGCATTTGGTAGGCATCTAGCCATCATGAATCGGGTGAACAGGTTTAGGTTCCAGCGTGGGCCTGCTTTGTCGTTCATTCTAAATGGCCTCTAGAGAAGCCCTGGTGACAGGGTGAGTGACCTGCCAGCTTGATAACAACTCCATAGGCTCCTCCACTAGACAGAGAGGAAGCCTCTCCTCCCTTACGGATGAACAGCCTCAGTTTGGGAAGCAATTCTGTTCTGCTCTTCAGGGCAGCTCTGACTCAGAATGTACGTGTTGGTCATTGGTATATGGAGGAAGCTTGAGCAGAATTCTGACTGATTCATTTAAATTGCCTGGTAAACCACTTGCTACTGAGTCAGTCTGACTCACCAGGACTCCACAGAGGTTACTGCTCTGTAGCAGTCTGACTGACTGACTGACTTCTGGGGGTGGGAGTGGGTGACTAAGGAACTTCAAAAAGTTTGAGGGAAAATGGGATTTTTCTGAGGTGGCTTTCAGTTGACAGCCAGTGTGCTAGCCCAGGAACTCCACACTAACGGAGAGGTCCAATATTTGGAGGAAGATGGTATGATTGCTGTACTTCTACTATTTTATGATATGACCATGTTTACTTGAATCGGAGCTTTCTGGGGACATATCCCCACATGTCTGATTATCAGAATCTATCCAATGCTCTGCTCTGCAAAGGCCTGACAGAGAGAAATTCATTTGTGATGGAAGACAGATGAGAAAGGAGGAATACAAGAAGGAATAAAAAGGGCTGAGCCCCGGTGGCGTAGGTGGTTGAGTGCGGGACTGAGGCCCGCGGGCTTGGCAGTTCAAATCCAGCGGTGGCTCTCAGGAGCAGCACTGGGTAGCTCCCACAACCACCAGAGGGAAGTGATGCCTCCACAAAAAAAAAAGGAATAAAAAAAAGAAAGGAGAAGGAGAGTAAGAATAAAGAAACGAATAATGTGAGACTGCTGAGAGAATACAGCAGTGCGATGGGTCAGGACGGAACTCACTCAGGAGAGACTAAGTACATTGAGGCTTATGCAATCAGAAGCCAGTCATAGGGATGATGATGTGGAGAGAGTGGCAAAAGAGGAAAGAATAGCAAGTGCAAAAGATACAAGAATGGACTCTGAGCTCGCCATTAATATCAGGCCTTAGAACACGGCCATACTTGATCTTGAAGAGGTCAATGAAGATGTGGTTGCGAAAGCAAAATATGGTAAAGGAATCAGGTGCTGTCTAGACAGAAAGTACAACATCTGTGACCATAAACCTTGTTTTAAAACAAGCAACTCTCTAAGTGGAGGGTTAGCCAGTCCACATAAACGAAGCACACTAGTTGGGTAATTCAAGGATTACAAATAACAAAATCGAAGATGAGGAGAAGGAATGGTATTAGAACTTAAAACCTGAGCACAATGCTTGCAGAAGGCTATGGATGACAGTGAAAACCCAAAATTCATTTGCAAGGTCCTCACGTGGATTAAACCTCAAGAAATCCTCTCTGGCCATAAACCAGGGATATGACTTATTTTAAATTTGCTGTTGTTTTTAAATATTTTCTGCTTTCTTTTCTATTGAAGTTTTTCTGTTTTATCTTGTTCTTTTTTGTTTGTTTGTGTTTTTCTGCTTGTGAAAATCGGGATAGGTAAATCTAGAGAATCAATCACTGGGCTAATGGTTTCTTGGGAATATGGCAGGGAAGGTTGGAGGGGAATGTGGATCTAATAACAATGTGTACAAGAAAAAAGAAAATGTTCTAAAATTTATTTTCACTGTTACCAGGGGGAGGCTCAGAGTTTCAAGCCTCTCCTTTGTTCTTGTTGTGCTCACAAAAATATGTCAGGCAAGGGACAAAATTCAGACCAGAATCAGAGAAAAGAGTTTGAGCCAAAAGAGGAAGTTTATTGACGGGGGTTTCTGGAGAAAGAAGTCCAAAGTAGCTTAGCTAGTCTAAAAAACCAAGCAAAACATAAGTATGGACCTTATATTGGTGGACTTCTCTCCAAAGGCTGACTATGTAGTGGGTCTTCTGCTATTGGTTGGTGCTCAGAAGTGTCCCTCCTTCTTTCAGGTATGCATATTCTGGCACCCTATTATCCCAGTACCTCAGAGTTCATATTGTGCTCTGACCTCAGACCCAAAACTCAGGAGCCTGTTCAGTTACTGTGAGGGCTTTATGACTATCCTATCTTCCTGTGCTATTCTGGGTAGACTAGAGAAACAAATTCATAAACACTCAGATGTATATAAGGGAGAAATTTATATACAAGAGCAATTGAACATTGAGAAAAAATTCCAACCCAGTCCAGTTTAAGGTTATAAGTCTGATATTAGCCCATATGTCCTATATCAATCTATAAAGTCTTTTTCAGACACACGAAACATATGCAATGGCGTCAAATGCAGGACAATCACAGGTCAGTGGGTAGAAAGTCTTGGGACCCATTGATGCTGTAAGTATCTCAACATTGACAGAGGTCTCTCTGTGGTTTCTCCAGCTTCAAAAGTCTGGTAATATCAAGGTAGGTTCATGTGGCTTCTCATCAGGGATGTCTTGCAGGAAGTCAGCCTTGTCAGAATAGGGTCTCCAAGGAAGTGAATCAAGAGAGAGACAGTGTCTCCACCTCCAAGAAGGAATTACCACATTTCCCAGAATTCTCTGAAGGCCACATCCACACAGAAGTCTCACTGGCTACCTCCACATTGACAAACTAGACTTCACCCTCACACTTAATCCTCAAATTGACACCAGATTAGGTGACTGCCACACTTCCCCTGACCATTTCATTACCTCCAATATCTCTTCTCTTTTCCATTGATAAGGAAATATTTTCTATTCTGCCCTTCACCTTCCTTTGTGAGGGAGAGGTTGTGAGGAAGCCAGTCTCCCATCTTCAGTGCTTAAGATTCCACTGGTCACCTCTTCTACCCTGGCCATTTTCCGGCTAGCTAACAGAGTATTCATTGCACAATTCTTTTCAATATGATCGAACAATTGAATTGTATGGTATGTGAAGTATATGCCAGTAAACTTTTTCAAAGGGGCAGATGCAAATGCTCTGGGGTAGACAAACATGCTGGGTGTGTAAAAGGGCAGGTAGAAGCAAATGTAGGAGAATGGGGGCATCATGACAACCCACATGCCATCCAGCTCCTTAAAAGTTTACACAAATCTTAGAAAAGTAGAGCTGGAGGTAAGGAAAAGAGAAAATGAAAGGTTGTCTCTTAACACTAGCTCTTCATAACAAGATGAGAGAGACTAAAGGCACCTCTGGAATCTTGGTTCAATGGTGCCCTGTGCCACCATCATCTGTGGGTCACATGTCCCTCAGAGAATGCTCTGTGGTGTTTCCTTTTGTATGTGCGTAACTGAGATCATGATAACTAGCATGTATTGATGAATGGCCACATTTCTAGCTTTAACGTTAAATGTTTCCTCTTCCAACTTCTCAAAAATAGGTGGTAGTCTGCTACACAAACAAAATGTACTATAAGACTTCTTCCACCAAGCCTACATTTTTAATGAAACCACTCATTATAAAATCATGGTCTAGAGTCTACAAGATTCTTGCCGTGAACCCTTATTTTTTCTGCATGTTTGGCAAGATACCCCACAAAGCCCCATCTCAGCCTTGAATAGCCCATGACAAGAATTTCAATCAAGTCTCTGGCGTGTCTGAATAGGGCTCTGCTGACTATCTCTTTAGGTCTCCGTTTTATCTCTGAAATGAATAAAGTAGCTCAGAAACTTATGTCAGGATTATAGATTCTGGAATCTATTTTTTTTCCTTTTTTAAATCATGATAACTTTTGCTTGTCTTGATAGCACATCTCTCATGCTTCGTAGTTTCCCTTGGTCACCATTTATTTATTGAGTGTGCAATGGGAATTCCATAATGGCCACAGTTCATCCCATCAAGGAGTTTACAGTCTAGTGGGGAACGCTGATCTTGTGCCAGTAACACCGGGTGTGAGAAGTTCCTTGAAGGAGAAATTCAAGTCCCCGTGAAGGAGCCTGCTACAAAGTCCTTGCCTAGGGCAATTCCACTCCTTTTTAAGACTCACCTACCTGGAGCTTGGATTTCCTCTCAGAAAATGTATTCTATCTTCTAAAGTGTATTTCGCTTGGTGAGGCACTGAAGAAAAACCAAAACAACTGTTAGGTAGCCTAGTTTAGGGACTGGAGCATCCATCACTCATGCTCAGGGATTGAAACTTCCGGCCAGAAAGGGGTGGTACATCTAGGTGGGCGTTGCACCTGGATTGGCCCATCTGGGTGAATTCAATTCAGCCAATGGGGTTGATCAGGGTCCTCAACCACACCTCTCCACAGGAGAATTGAAAAGGCAGGATCCTGGAGCCCAGTGCATGACAGGCTGTATTGGGGGGGGGGGGGGGCACCTGTGTAAACCTGAAACTTCTAACTTTCATAAAACTCATTTGGATCACAATACAAGCTTCAGAGTGAATTCTTCCTCCAAAGACCAAGGTATATCTATCTCTCGCCCAGGAGGGAGAGATCTAGCACAACTAGCTTTGTTTTCTGCTATCTGCCTGTGTTACACTATGCCCCAATGCATTGCCCTCTCCATCTTTCTCGCGGCAAACATTGACAAAATAAACATTTCAGCGATGTAAAATAAAGCATTGTGTGGGGTGCTAGAAAGATCCCAGAAGTTGGCCTTGGGTGATCTGGGCTCAAATCCCAGCTTTGCCTCTGAGAAGTCCCGCCAGTCTCTGAAGATCATAATTCCCATCACTACTCACAGGGTGACTGTGAGATCAGTGTGACCATTTACATGAAAAAGCTTTACAAACCATAAAGCACTAGTCTTCTGTCAGCTGCTGTTTCACAAGCCTTAGCATATTATGGACTTGAGCTTTCCCTGACACTAATATGCAGATTCCTGCTAGTCTTTTGTGATGGCCTTCATCCTGTGCCCCTCCTTCTGTCTTTTGTTTGTGTTCATTTGCAATCTGAGCTCTCCCAGCTTGTTTTTCCTCACTGTCACCCGTGGTTTCTCCAACTGCCTTTCTCTGCTTCCTGGTGAATTTTTGTGAGCCCATATCTCAGTCTTCATTTAAAGCTTCTCAGTCTTCCTGGGGCCTTTGAACGTCATCCTCAAGCCTAAGTCTTTTTTTTTTTTTTTTTTTTTACGCATCACTGCCCTCAGGTGGTGGGAGTAGGAGGCCCAGCATTTGCTCCTGGAAGCCGGTATTGAACCTCCATCCCAGTGGGCTGCAGTCCCATGCACAACCACTACGCCACCAGGGCTCAGCCCAAGCCTAAGTCTTATAGACATCGACCAACAGCTGTGGTTGAGTTTACGGACTCCAGGCAACCAATTGCAACAGCTCAAAACTGTTGCACAGCCCTGCCCCCTCCTGCCTCCCTGTGGGCGTGAAATTCAAATCCATGACTTCAACTGCTGTGCTCATCCAGCTTGCTCAGGTCTCTCTCACCCTGGGTGACCTCGTTCTTTACCAAGGTCGAGATTGATGCAGCGGGCATTTGAGTGAGTTCATCAGTGCTGGAAATGTGACATGGTTTGAGATCCGGTCTGGGTGAGACTTGGTTTGCCATAAAACCCAAATGTCACAGCCATCTTTTGTGTGCCAAAAGATGCAAAAGTTTGCAGTCAAGTTTCGGGTGGGAGAATGTTTTGAGAGTGATGATGGCAATGGGTATGTAAAAGTGGTCTGCATACAACTGATGTTGTTAGAGATTGTGATGGGAGTTGTATGGGCCCCCCAATAAATTGATTCATTAAAAAAAGGGGGGTAGGGGACAGGGGAGTTTTTTTGTTTGTTTGTTTTGCTTTTTAAAGAGGAGCTTGTACCAAGGGCTCAAGTGGAAAATGTTTGGAAATGAATGTGGAAACATGTGTGCAAATGTGCTTGATACAAATGATGTACTGAATGTTGTAGTAGCTGTAAGAGCCCCCAATAAAATTTTATAAATAAATAAATAAATACTGTTCACTCTAATTCAGGAGGTTCAGAGGAACAAACCATGAGCAAGCAGGCCCTTCAGATAGGAGTGGAGCCTGAGACCTTGACGGGGTGACAGGATGCCTCCTGTTTCTGTGACCCAGGCCTCCTGTGTCACCTTGCTAAAGACCTCCGTTCATTGTAGCAAACTTGTTCAACATTCCCTCGACTTGCCACAGACTTGAATGTATATGACTTGCGTGCCTTTCACTAGCTTTTTTACTCAGTGGACTTCCTTGGGTTTCCCACCCTGCTTGCAGGAGTAGAAAACTCCATCTTTCTCCTGCAGAGCGGCTGGTGATTTGGAACAGCCAACGGAGAGGATCACAGGCCAACATATAATCACTATGCCACGGGGGCTCCCTGACACGGGGCAGGCACCCCGAGTCTTCACAGCAGCCTTAGTGTCGTCCTCCCGTGAGACTGACCCCTCCGGAGGTTGGGTCCACAGCAAGTGAGTCCGATAAGATTCTTTTGCAATTCTCAGGGTTTTCCTTGGTGAGTGCTCAGCAAGACTTCGGCAGGCCTTTCCCCGCTCTATCTCAGTCTGTAGCAGGGGTTCGCAACCTTCCTCATGCCGCAACCCTTTCCCACAGTTCCTCACATTGTGGTGGGTGACCCCCCAACCATAACATGACTTTCATTGCTATTTCAGAGCTGTAATTCTGCTACTGTTATGAATCGGGCAACCCCTGTGAGAGGGTCGTCGACCCCCAAAGGGGTCGCGGCTCACCGGTTGAGAAACGCTGCTCTAGACAGACAGAACCTCCAACCAAACTCACTGCCATCAAGTCGATGCCGACTCATAGTGACCCTATGTATCGGTGGTTCTCAACCTGTGGGTCGCGACCCCCTTTGCGGGTAGAACAACCCTTTCACAGAGGTCGCCTAAGACCATCATCTATTGTCTCCAGGAGGGTCCACCCACGTGCAGATACACCCACAGACGAGTACTGGACGTGAAGGCTGTTACCCATGCTACACCATGCTTCAAGACAAAATTTCCTTTATTTGTCATTAGAAATAAATATTTCACAATATATAATTACATATTATGTTTGTGAATAATCACTATGCCTTAATGATGTTCAATTTGTAACAATGAAGATACATCCTGCATATCAGATATTTACATGATGATTCATAACAGTAGCAAAATTGCACTTATGAAGTAGCAACAAAAATAATTTTATGGTTGGGGCTCACCACAACATGAGGCACTGTATTAAAGGGTTTCAGCATGAGGAAGGTTGAGAACCACTGGTCTAGAAGCTCCGCTGAAACCTTCCACAGGCACCCTGTAGCTATTGAAATCCTGAGGCAGCGTTTCCAGCATCATTGCAACATGTGATCCATCACCATTCAGCAAACAGCCGGACAAGGGGCAGCCTCATCCCATACCCCTCCTGTCCCCCATGGAATCAACTGAGAGGCCAAAACATCCATTGCTTTCCAGATCAGAACTGGCTCTCAGATTGACCCCAAGTCCATGAAATCTGTCCCCCTTGATGGTGACTCGGAAAGGACACTGTGGAGACCATTGGGGTCCAAATTCCCTGGAGGGTCTAAGACTGGCACATATGGCTAAGAGCCCAACTACCAGCTGAGAGAGTGGCGGTTTGAAACCACCCAGTGGCACCTCAGAAGACAGGCCCAGTGAGCTGCTTCCAAAACGAACCAGCGAGCCAAAGTCACAGCCGTGTAGTCGATGCGGACTCCTAGCTACCCCACAGGATGGGGTAGAACTGCCCTGTGGGTCTTCGAGACTCTTCACTCTTTACCTGTCTTTTCCCCCCGGAGCAGCTGGTGGTTTCAAACTGCAGACTTTGAGGCTCGAAGCACATGTAATCACTACATCACCAGGGCTCCATTCCACAGAGATCCATAACATTCTTTAATTAACATCTGGGAATGCCAGATGTTGGCCTTGATTGTGGCAGCAGCACCCGAGGGGCAGACAGTTACATCAGTACATCAAATACATCTTTTCAAATGGTCACGGTACCTTTCATGCAATGTAGACCTTGATAGAGTTGAGTTTTTCAAATCCCTGTTTCTCTGAAACCAGCCCCTGCTCCAAATAGCCAGGTTCTCCCAGTGTGCAAGCTGCCCCTTACCCTCCATTGGCACATTTGCCCATGTGTGGTTGACGGCACCTGCCCCACCAGCAGACTGCCCCTAGATAGGGCTCCCTCCTTCAGGTTCACTACTGAGCCCTAAGTTACAGTCGGAAACCTCTAGGTAGCAGGTCTACTCTATGTACATGGACCCACCATGAACTGGAGTCAACGCAACAACACATTGTCCCCACAATGTTTGCTTTGCACTTCCAGATTCATCCTCAACCAGCCAGGCCACACTGGGAGATTTGCTGTTTGACTGTGCTGGCTGTTGTCTCTGTCCGACAGCCACATCATAGAACTCAGCCTCACCTCTCCAGACAGGCAGTCTGCACAGGAGGGAGGCCAGCTGGGAGCCAACTGACACCTGGCCTAGAAGGCAGCCCCTTCCCACCAGTGCCCACCAGAGACAGCTCAAGGGCAGTCTCCCCTGTTTCTTCCATCCGGGTCAGCCACCACTGACCCCAGTGGCAAGCAGGCCCGGGTTACTCCTCCCTCTGTTCCTATCAATCACAGTCAGCTTCACATGCTTCAATAGTCTCGGGATAGTGCAAGCTGCTTACACTCAACTCCTCATTGGCTATTCAAGTCCACTCAACCACACTGCAAAAGAACTATCTGGTGGTCTACTTCTGAAAGACCACTCATTCACTGCCCCAGTGATGCCCCCTCATAGTGACCCTCTAGGACAGGGTAGAACTGCCCCGGTTCATACAGGAGTAGAAAGCTTCATCTTTCTCCCGTGGAGCAGCTGGTGGTTTCAAACTGCTGACCTTGAGGTAACTGTGGTGTCAAAGACCACAATCACAGGCAACCCAAAGGGTCATAGTTTCACTATGAAACTCACGGACTTGCCATGAGTCAAAGTTGACTTGATAGGCCAACAGTCTTTGGTCTGCTTATTAATCCCACCGCTTGAAGGTGTGGTGGCTTTTTTTTTTTTTGTGGGCATCACTGCCTCTGGTGGTCCTGGGCGCTACCCAGCCGCCGCTAGATTTGAACCGCCAAGCCTGTGGGATGCAGTTCCACACTCAACCACTTACGCCACCGGGGCTCAGCCCTGGTCTGCTTATTTTCTTCACTTTCACTTGAGTCCATGCAAATGTCATAATCCTCCAGTAGGCAAATTCCCCTGGTCACTGGGTAACATTGTGGATGGGATGAGGAGGACTACAGAGGCTGCCAAGCGAGGTGGGACTGTGGAGTCCTTCAGCATTGTGGGGCTCATCTACTCATGTGTCAATTTCATGATTGGGGACTAGAGGTGGAGTCTAGCCTGTCAATCTGGAGATAGCCAATGAGTAGCCAATGAGATCTTTGTGAGGGCATGGCTTTCTCCTGAGAATTCTGGGAAGTCTCATGGTATTTCTCAATTGGAGGAGAGACTGGACTGAGTCTCCGAGATGACGAACTATTGACAAGATGAGATGACAGCATGCTGATCGATCCTGATTCCTGGAGAAAGGAGGAGCCAGAAAAGAGACCGCATGGGCTTGCCCTGATGGAGCCAAACTCTCTGGGGCCAGAGAAGCCACATGGAGACTCCTCCAGAGCTGAGATGCTTGGGAGGCCACAGGGAGACCCCCTGCAAGTGCTGAGATGTTCCTACTGCCCCTGGAGGCATAAGACTTTGCACCCACTCGCCTGTGATTGCCCTGGTGTCATCGCACATTCTTCGTGAGTCGGAAGGAGACTTTATAGACTGGTATTGGACATATGGGCTAATATCGGACTTGTGACCTTGGACTGCACTGGATTGGGATGCTTTCTCAATGTTCCATTTCTACTGTATATAAACCTTTCCCTTCTATCCATGTGCGTGTTTATTAATTTGTTTCTCTAGTCTACCTGGACTAACACAAGGATTTAAGTACAAACACATGAAAATTCAAGTGCACAGAGGAAATTAAAATAACTTTTATCCACTTCATTTAGAGAGGTGGTCAGTAAGCAGC
>PVJH01036309.1:0-18903 GCA_004026705.1 Nesogale talazaci | reverse complement strand
GGCGCCCGCTCAGCGTGGCCAGGATCAGCCGCTGGCGCAAGAAGTTGCAGCCCGCGTAGGCGAGGGAGTGCGTCGGGGCGGCCATGTGCACGCCCTCCGCGGGCGCGGGCGCGGGCTGGGCGCAGCGCGGGGGATGGCGCGGGCTCGCGGGGCGGCGGCGGTAGCGGCCGGGACTCGGTCCGCACCCGCGGCCCCCGGAGCGTCCACGTGGTTTGGAACAGGAAGACGGAGCGACGAGACACGGGGTCAGAGGGGAGCAGGGCGGGACGGCCGCCCACCTCCGTCTCCCCGCCCGGCCGGGCCGCGCCGCCATTGGCCCTTAAGGGATTAGGGCGGAGCCCGCGCCGCGCCGCTATTGGCTCGCGCCGGAGCTGGGCGTGGCCCAAGCCCCGGCAACAGCGCGCGGCAGGAGGGAGCGCGGGAGGGTGGCCGTGAGCCTGGCCGATTCCTTAGCTTCTCGGTGGGCTGGGAGGTGGGCAACCCCCAGGGGAGGTTAATGTCACCTCCCTACCTTTTTTTATTCTTAAGGGCTGGTACGCTAACCCTATTATAGGCGTGGTCTTCAGCCCCCAACGTGACCTGCAAGGGAATGCCACCCGTTAGAGTAGAAGACTGTTGGCGTTTGCACTGTAATTTTGTTGTCACTTTGCCCCATTCACTCAGCCCCCCTGCAGGTACTTTCACCGTGGGCCCCTGGATGGCATGATTTGCGCTTGGCCACTACGGAAAGCCTAGTGGATCCACCCACCCTGCTGCACTGAGGAGCAAAGGCCTGGCCCTCTGCTTCCATAAAGACTGTTGCTGGCAGACGGAGCGACCCCTGTGACATGATCGAACTGCCCCGTTCGGTTTTCCCATATTTACTGGGGCAGATCACCAGGGTGATTCAAGCAACCAACCTTTCGATCGCTTTGTCCACCGGCCTTCTCACAGCCAAGAAGACCAGTTCGGCTCGGTTCACCTCCCACACCAGGGGTCCCCGCGAGTCACAATGGTCATCGGGACCTCGGGCCTCGGGGCTTCCCTGCAAGGCAGCTCTCCTGCCTCTTATACCTCAAAAGCCAAAGCCCACAGTGGTGATCATTTCACAGTCACTGGAATGGATTCCCCGTCTTCCTCCACATGCCCCTGCACACCCAAACGCCCACAAAGACAGGGCTTCGCCTCTCTGCTCCCAAACCTCCGAAGATGCACCGCTAGCCAGCGAAGGACCATGTGCTTGTGGTCCAGCGTCAGTCACTTTAAGGCTGTGCTGTCACCTCAGGGCCAGAAGCTCCAGGGAGCACAAGGAAAGGAGGAGGGGCTTGCCCAGTGGGAGTTTGAATAAGATTAGGGGGTGGAGCTAGTCTGATGGGCAGAGACTCCAACTCCCACCTCCCTGGTTAGGGGTGACAAGATCTTAGAAATGAAGGTACAATTGGCAGAAGCAATCCAACAGTTCTTCTAGGGTGGTGCGAACCGAGGGACAGTATTGCCCTCTCTCCAGACGGCCTTTTATTAAGTGAACGATGGTGTGGAGCATGTGGAAGGATCCACAATCTCTTGAGATCCTCCCTGTCCAGAGGGAGGAGCAGGAGTGTGTTGTTTCGGGGTTTTGCAATCTGTTATTTGCATCCCGCGGTCCCGTGGCCACCCCTTGTGGACTGCTGCCAGAGTGGACCTGTGGGTCACAGACTTCTCCAGGCTGATTCGGCAGAAGCAGATGGATCCCCAAGCCTTCCTTCTGTGGGCCACAGGTGAACTTGAAACCTCAACTCTGGGGTGAACACCTGAGCAGTTTTTTACCCCTGGACTCCCCAGGGAATCCTTGTTTGGCATGCCGGATCACTTATTTACTCAAGAACCTTACGGATGTGACGGTCCTTGGTAGTTCCCAATCCATATACCCACAGCCAAGATGAGTTCAGCACAATTGCTTAGTTTTTTCCTCTGTCAACACCTACATCTCTTGGCCGGGGGCTACTACACCCATGGGACCCAACAGGCCGAGGCGCTGGAAAATCATTCCTTCCCACCCACCAACCCACCCAAAGTGTTAACCAGGAATATCCCTTTGAAGGCTAGGGTGGGCCCGTCCCAAGCCATGGTTTTTGTTTTGTTTTGGTGTGTGTGTGTGTGTGTGTGTGTGTGTGTGTGTGTGTGTGTGTGAAGGCTGGACAATGAATGGGGAAGGCAGGAGAAGAACTACTGTCTTTAGATGCTGGTGTTGGGGAAGAACTTGAACAGCCAGAAGGAGAACCAAGCGGACCTTGGAAGAAATGCAGCCAGAACGCTCTTTCGAAACGAGGATGTCAAAACTTCATCTCCCGTACTTTGGACAGGCTGTCAGGAGGGACCATTTGCTGAAGAAGGACGCTGTGCTTGGTCATGTCGAAGGTCAGCAAAACAGAAGACCCTCAGCAAGATGGATTGACACTGTGGCAACAACAGGCTCAAACACAGCAGTGACAGTGAGGATGGCGGGGTAGGGAGAGGTGTTCGCTTCTGTTGTACACGGGGTTGCTGGGGGTCCTGTGAGTTGTGTTGACGCCACAGCCCCTAACAACAGGACAGATAGCCAGGCCTTTGTCCTGTGAAGCAGCTCCTGAGGGAACCAGAGCTCACTTGGTTTGACTAACCACCGGGCCACCCTTCCAGGCAGGAGACCATTCCTGCTACAGGAGCTCAATCCAGGAAATCTCAAGAGGCATGTAAACCCTGCTCTTTAAATCTTGAGAATGCGGGTCAGAGAAATGAAGGGGCCAGCTCAGAGTGACACATGAGTCAATGGTAGAACCAGAAATAGAAAGGCCATCTGTCGCTCTCTGTCTTGGGCTCCCTGAACCTCCGGTAAGAACTCTGGCTACCATACATCGCAGTGGAAAGAGCCAGATGTCAAAGGCCAACATTTACAGCCCATGTTCAGGATTGAAGAGAACCTCGGGGATGTGGTGATTACTCATTGGGCTGCTAACCACAAGACGCACAGTTTAAAGCCACCAGCTGCTGAGAGGAAGAAAGATGAAGGCTTCCTACTCCCACAAAGATTTACAGTCTCAGAAGCCCATGGGGTCTACCCCATCCTAGAGGGTCTCTGTGAGTCAGAATCCACTCAATGGCAGTCAGGTTTGTTTGCTTGTTTCTTTGAGTCCAGAACTGGTAAAACCACAGAGACCCAAAGTCGAGTCGCTGTTGCCAGGAGATTGAGGCTGGGACCTTGGCAAGTTCTGAGTTGCTTTTGGGGAGTCATGGAAATGCTCCAGGATTCAGGAAACCATGACAGTCACAGGATGTCATGACATATTCTGTGGCGGTCATATATTCGTAATGTCAATTTCATGATTGGGATGTCGGGGTGGAGTCTAGCCTGTTAATCTGGGGATTGCCAATGAGGCCTCTGTGTGGGCATGGCTTTCTTCTGAGAATTCTGAGAAGTCTTACGCTATTTCCCAATTAGAGAAGAGAAACTTGTCTCCTAGTCTCTAAGACAACAAACTCCTGACAAGACGAGATGACAGCATGCTGATCAATCCTGATTCCTGGAGAATGGAGGAGCCGGAGAAGAAGCCACATGGGCTTGCCCTGATGTAATCAGACCTCTGGGGCCGGAGAAGCCACAGAGAGACCCCTGCCAGTGGTGAGATGCTTCTACCGCCAATGGGCATTACTGATGGACTCTGAGCCCTGGAATCCAGGAGCCATGGGGTGACCCCTGCCAGCGCCGGGATCCCTCTACCCCAGCTGGATACACAAGACTCTGCATCCACTGGCCTGTGACTTCATGAGCTGGAAGGAGACTTTATAGACTAGTATCGGACATATGAGCTAATATCAGACTTATGACCTTGGACTGGACTGGATTGGGATGTTTTCTCAATGTTCCATTCCTCTGATATATAAATCTTTCCCTTCTATCCACATGCATGTCTATTAATTTGTTTCTCTAATCTACCCGGACCAACACATATTCTAAAAGCCACTGAGTTAGAGACTGAGCCCCAGTGGCTTATGGTTGTGCGCGGGACTGCGGCCCACTGGGATAGAGGTTCAATTCCAGAAGCGGCTCCGCAGGAGCAAAGGCTGGGCCTCCTACTCCCACCACCAGAGGGCAGTGGTGCCCCAAAATAAAAAAACAAACAAGCAAACAAAAAGCCACTGAGTTGTATGCACGCACTAAAAGATGCTCAGAGTGGTGACTTGTCTCCACTTCAAAAGAAAGGTCCCTTAAAGTTTAAAAACATAAAATAAGAAAGACAATCCTGAGGCTAATCCTCAACATGCAATAAGTGCCAGGGCGGCATTTAATAAGGAAATCACACACACACACACACACACACACACACACACACACCCAAGAGTAAAGCATTACCTTGGGGGAAGTGGCTGCTCTATTGAAAAGCTGGTTTTTTATGTCCATACAAAGTCACAGTCTCAGAAACCCACCGCGGCAGACCTGCCCTGTCCTGGAGAGTCACTGATGAGTCAGCGTTGACTTGATGGCAGGGAGATGGTTGTTCTTTGGTAGCCTTGGACACGGTCACAGGCACCCTGAAGTTGACCTGCAACCGTGTGCCGTTAAGTTCTTTTGAAAACGTATGTGTATATATGATGTTCAAAAGAGAGAAAGAAAAACAACTGCTAGATCCACATTAGACCAAGAGGTGCCAGGCTTGGCTACCAGGCGTGTCTGGTAGAATTCCTCTGTACAGCTGGTGACCTTAAAAATAGAATTTGCCCCCTGACAGTAATAAATACGGATGGTGACCTGAGAAGATTTTTTTTCTTTTCTCATTTCAGATTTCAATATCCTTCTGAATCCATTCCCGTATTGGAGTATGCGACTCTATTTAAAGGAATGCATGTGGACAGTCAGGGTGTTCAATATGGAAGCCACGTGTGTTAGTGCTCTTCATTGCACCCACCATATCCCCAGTCATTTTAAGTGTGGTGCTATTGTGGTTCTTTTAGTTGTTGAGTACTGTCCCATTGTGATTGGATCAGGACAGAGTGGAATTGCCCATAGAATTTGAGTCTAATCTCTTTTGGAACAGGCAGCCTTAATTTTCTCCCAAGGAGTGACTGATGGGTTTGAACAACCAACACTATGTTTGACAGTCTGATTCTTAACCCACAGACCCACCTTCCTTCTTATGGAAAGTAAGAATTCGATCCACGGAGCCACCAATATCTTCTTCCTACAACAAGACCAATATAACAGTAGACCGAGCATAAGCCATCAGAGTTGACACACCAGATGGCTTAAGCTTGGAAGAAACACCAAGCCAAAGGAAAACGAGTGTAGCAGTTTGCACTATTGCTCTGAATGGTTCATTCTCAAGTCTGCAGGATGTACATCCCCACCCCCATGCCCCTGTGCTTCCGTGGGAAAGATATACAACTCTACCTTGGTAGGAGGGAAGTTGGCACATGACTTGCTTTGACCAATGGTATGTGGGCTGGCGTGATGCTTGTCACTTCTCAGTAGTTTTAAGATTCTTTGTCTATTTCTAAGGAGCCCTGGTGGCACAGTGGGGCAAATATGATGCTAATATGGGGTTGGTGGTTCAAACCCAGCAACTACTCTGCACCAGAAAGACAAGGTTGTCTGCTTCCTTCTGGGAAGCCCTCAGTTCCACTCTGTCCTGAAGGGTCACTCTGTGCCTACGTGGGTTTGATGACAGTGGGTGGGGAGGTTGTATGTTTCCACTAGTTCTCTTGCTCTTTGTCCTTTTACCAGGAGAATAGGTTCAGACACGTTGTGCTTGGATCAATAATCAGCATATGTGGAAGTCACCTGACCTGGTGTCAACTTGAGGATTAAGCGTATAGGAGTGGAGTCTAGCCTGTCAATCTGGAGATAGCCAATGAGACCTCTGTGTGGGCATGGCCTTCTTCTCTGAGAATTCTGGGAAATGTGGGAATTTCTTCTTGAGGCGGGAGACACACTCTCACTCACTCCCTTGGAAACACTCAACTGACAAGGCAGACTTCCTGCAAGACATCCCTGAGGAGAAGCCACATAGAGTTACCCTAGTGCCCTGAATGGGACAAGCCACATGGATGCAACCAGACCTCGGAAGCCGGAGGTGCCACTTAGAGACCCCTGCCAAGGCTGAGATGTTTACAACACCACTGGATTCAAAGGCATTCTACCCATCTGGCTTGCGATCATCTTGTATTCGACTTCATTGCATGTGTTTTGTGAATCTGAAGAAGGCTTTTATAGACTGGTATTGGACATATGGGATAATATTGGACTTAAAACCTTGGACTGGGTTGGGATGTTTTCTAATGTACAGTTGCTCTTGTGTATAAAACTCATTCTATACACACATGAGTGCTTATAGCTTTGTTTCTCGAGTCTACCCGGACTAACACTGCATCTATGGAAGCAGCTGTCAAGAAATCCACAGATGTTGCATTGGGTAACTCTTGAAAAGATAGCTTCAGTGAAAATATCACTTTGAAGTCTAAGGTGTGTCTGACTCAACCCAGGGTCTTTTCAGCTATCTCATAGGCACATGATACCCCAAGGATGAAGGAAAACCAAAGAAGAACGTACACATATGAATTGTGGTTTTGCCGATCAATGGTGTACATCTCATGGACTACATGAATAAACAAGTCAATCTTGGAAGAATTGCAACCACTGAGAGTGCACCTTAGAAATAAGTGATGGTGAAACTTTGATTCTCTTCCTTTAGACATGTGAAGAAATAGTGGGGCAGGTGGGGGGCACACGTAGAACCTCCTTTAGCTACATAAGGGGAAGAAGCATCTTGACTTGGGCTAGGGATGGGTGGCAAATTGCCACAAGGCAGAGGTCAAACATGCCTCCACCTTCCGATTTTACCTACCCTATTCTGACACCAACCATCCTTCCCTCAGCACTCTGCTTCTTGGCTGGGTTCGATATCCCATTGCAGTGGCCACACAGAATCCACAGACCATCCTCAGGATATGGGCTTTTACTAGGGAAATTGACAGGTGATCACAAGTCATGACCAGAAACCACTAGGGATACAGTCCTTTTGTCTGAAGAGCCTCATCCCAGTCAAACTGTCAGGCATACCCCTCTAGTCCTTGGTGTCTCTGCCAAGAAGCCCCTTGGCCTCCCTCCGGCTGGACAAGGGTTAGAAAACTCCTTTAGCTGCCTGACTCCCGGTGGCATAAGTGGTCGAGTGCAGGACTGCGGCCCATGCGCTTGGCGGTTCAAATCTAGCAGCGGCTCTCAGGAACAGCACTGGGTAGCTCCCACAAGCAGCAGAGGGCAATGATGCAAAAAAAAAAAATTAGCACTGATAAAATACCCAAGGGGCAAGTTAGCCTCCTGCCCAAAGATCCTCAGCTCTACTCCTTCCTTGAGAGAGGAACCACCACCCTGTCTAACCGTTTCAGTCCATGTGACTCCTCTGCTCTGTCTCATGGTGTTGGAGCTGTAGCTTCTGGTACCTCTGCCGCTCCGCCACTTCAGGCATGGCGACTCTACTTTCCTGATGATCGTGGGGTTGTCCCCTCCTGAGATGGCTCATGTTTATACACAGCAAAACGACAAAACTGACCAATCCCCAAGCCAGACTCTGCTACCCCTGATTGACATCCTGGCTGCAACAACCGGTTGCAATGTAAGGAAAACTGGGAGGATGGCACAAGGCCAAGCCACGTTTCTGTCGTCCATAGGGTTATTGTGAGTCAGAATGGGCTCCACTACGTCTAACAGCCGCAATACCCCTTCTTAGCATGTTTCCACCCTGTCCCTGAGCGGGAGTCGCAGAGATTGTGGCTGGAAGAGTCATAGCACGTCATTTCACTTGACGCAGCATCTCATCAGGAAAGATCAGACTCTCAAGAAATGATAGCCTGACTGGTAAGGTCAGAAGGCCAACAAACACGAGGGAAGGCCTCAAAAGATGGACTGACCCAAGAGCCACTCCAGTCACCTCAAACGAACCAACCAGGGTGGGAGGGGAGCAGGACGGGGCAATGCCATGCCCAGTCCTACATGGGGTCACCCAGGAATGGCACTGACTCGGTGGCAGTCGTCACAGTCATAGCCAGGGGCTGCTGCTTCAGCCTGAAGCCTGACATAAAACGTCCGTGGTCAGCCCACAATGGCGCTCAGCTAAGATGCCGTCTGGGTGGAGAACGCACGTTTGCTATTGCAATCCTCTGGAAATCTGGGGTTGTTTTTCTCCACAGCCAAGTGGCCTACGGGTGCCAACTCTGTCCTTCCCATTGTCTTGAGGTTTCCACCTTGTGGTCTGAAACAGCAGCTCCAGCTCCCACCATGACAACCCATTTGGCCCAGAGGAAAGGAGAAAGGGAAAGAGATGGCACAGTCATCTATCTGTTCATACACTCTCTCTCCCCCTTCCCCCCCCCCAGAAATTGCACATGGATTTCTGCCCCCACTGGCCAGAGCTCAGCCACATTGTCCTACCTCGCAGCTTGAGAAGCCAGACATGTAGTCTTCAGGTGGGGCATCGTGGACCCAATTTGTACTGGACATTCCATTTTCATTCCCTATTCAGGGCGACATGGTCCCCAACTGTCTGTTGCCTAAGTTGGTTCCAATTCATGGCAGCCCTCTATGTTGCCGAATCAAGCTGCTCTTTAGGTTTTCCTTGGCCAAAATCCATGGCTGCAGATGGCCAGGCTTATCTACCAACCATCCTTCTCCTCTCACCCGCCCACCTCCACCAGCACTCTACTTGTCTGCTGGTTTCAATAAACCATTGCAATGGTCACCACAGAGAACTCACAGAAAATACTCACATTGTGGGGGTAGGGGGGCATTACAGAAGTTACCGTGTGTCAGGATCAGAAAACATTAAGGATACAGTTCTTTTGTCTGCAGAGCCTCTTCTCAGCTTTACTGGCAGACATGTCTCTCTAGTCCTCAGCCTCAGTCGGAGTATATTCAAATGGCCACACTGTTGGCCTTGCAACCAAGTTGCTTAACTGTTTGTTAAGCACCCAGGAGACGTCAAAGGACCAAAAGTAAAACAAAACTTTAAAACTCTATCAACTCAGTGATGATCTGAAAAGGAGAGAAACTAACATGCACGGAATTCCTATAGAAGCCAGGTCCTTGTTTCAGTGCTGAGGAGACAGCAGGCTGCTGAGTGGATCCAGTCCTTACATTCTGTTCAGGGAGACGGGCAACCCCCAAGGACTCCAACAAGCCACAGGGCAATGTCACCAGAAAGGCCCAAGACTAGCGGTCAGGGAGGGCCACACTGAAGAGGTAGCACATGAGCCACGTGGTTAGAGACACCATTGTTTAAGATCTAGAGCAAGAGCATTTGAAACAAAAGAGAAGCAAGTACCAAGGCAGGCATGAGGTCCCACCAGACCAAGGCAGGCCCTCTGCCACTGAGTCAGTTGTGACCGCGTGGCTGGAAAAGCACAGGGAAGAGGTTAAAAGAGTAGGAAAGGATCAGGAGAGACAGTCTGGCCGTTGGGTGGCATAACGGGCCTTTGGAGCAGGTATTTGCTGAACTCCTGCTATTTCTCAGATGTTGACATGGTTCATTTGATTTTACAAAATGAGAAACCTGTATTGTCCTCTGCTTCCCTGTTCACCCCTCGCGACCACCACCTACCACCAGCACCATGCCAACCCCTGCCACCACACACACACACACACACACACACACACACACACACGCCATAAACTGAACAGTTGCTAGTAAGTGGAGGCCCTCTTAGAATAAGGCAAGACTTGGTTTTGTGCATATTATTGATCCTGCATGTCTGTCTAGATAAGACAGGTGGGATAAACAATCCGGAGGGAAAAAACAACGGGGCTCATAGTTCAGCAGGGGGGAGGCGGGGGCACAGCAGAGGGGGAAACAGGGGAAAGGAAGTGGATGTTAACAAACCCAGGGACAAATGTACAACAAATGATCTAAAGTCAATGGCAAGGAGAGTGTAGGAGGCCTGGTAGGGCTTGATCAAGGCAATGTAACCAAGAGGAGTTACTGAAACCCCAATGAAGGCTGAACATGATGGTGGGACTAGAGGAAATAAAGGAAAGAACTTGGGGTCCAAGAGCATTTATAGAGGTGTGATATAGTTAAGGTTTATTGGGCCAACTTGGCCGATAAACACATGTGGAATTGAGTGGAGGGCAGGGCAATAAATGGCTCAGTGAGCCTTTCTAGTTCTCGGGTCTCTTGTTCTCTGATGGTTGGACCAGGGTGCAGCTGCCTCAGTCGTTTCCTACTTCAGCTTGCAAGGCTCACTTCCTGGGACACATTCCTGAGAAGCCACATGGACCTACCCCTAATGCAGCCCCGGGTGCTGGAGCAGCCGCATAGAAACTCCTACCAACACTGAGATCCTATACACTCATTGATTTGGCTTTTCTCCTGCGATGGGTATCGTTGTGTATGTTTTGTGAAATTGAGGAGGACTTTGTAGATTGGTGTCAGATATTATGGGCTAATGTCAGACTTATGGCCTAAGACAACACCGAGGTGGGATGTTGTCTTGATGTACACTTACCCTTTATATAAGACTATCTTGTACATATATTAGTTTTGTGAATTTGTTCCCCTACTCTACCAGACACAAGCATACAGGCATATACATATGTAAATATATTTATATGTGATAAGAAAATATATCTGTGTACATATATTCATAGCTTTAGTATTAAAGTAGCAGCAGATGGACATTTGGGCCTCTACTCAAGTACTCCCTCAATGCAAGAATATTGTTCCATTAACCTGGCATTCCATGATGCTCACCTTTCCAACATAATCACTGAAGACAAAGTGGGTGCATAAGCAAATGTGGCGAAGAAAGCTGGTGGTGTCCGGCTACCAAAAGATACAGCGTTTAGGCAGTGGTTCTCAACCTTCCTAATGCCGCAACCCTTTAAAACAGCTCCTCATGTTGTTGTGACACCCCAATCATAAAGTGATTTTCATTTTTATTTCATAATTGTAATTTTACTACTATTATGAATAGGGTGACCCCTGTGAAAGGGTCGTTCAACCTCCAAAGGGGTCACGACCCACAGGTTGAGAACTACTGGTATAGGGTCTTAAAGGTTTGAAGAGCGTAGACCAAGAAAGTCCCAAGGGAGTTCCAAAAATAGACTTTGGGACCAGGACCTGGCACCCCATCAGGCTCGACCAGAAAAGACACCTAAAGACCAACAAACAGTCCTTGAACTATTTAGTTTTCTCTTTTTGTCATTGTTTTTTTTTTTTATTGCTTTGCAGTCCTCTGCCTACTTTTTGTGCAAGTTATTATTTCTGCAGGTCTATCTAGATAAGATAGGCTAGCTAAACAATCTGGAAGAGAAAACAACCTGGCCCATGATTCTAGCAGGACATGGAAAAGGGTGAGGCGTGGGAAAGGAAGTGGTGTTAACAAACCCAGGGACAGAGAACAAGTGATCCAAAATCGGTAGCAAGGAGGCTGTAGGAGGCTTGGTAAGGGTTGATCAAGGGTTATGTAACCAAGAGGAATTACTGAAACCCAAATGAAGGCTGAACATGATAGTGGGACAAGAGGAAAGTAGAGGAAAGAACTAGGAGACAAAGGGCATTTATAGAGGTCTAAGTAAAAGCACATACATATGTAAATATATTTACATATGATGATAGAGAAATAGATCTATGTGCATATATTTGTAGATTTAGTATTAAGGTAGCAGATAGACATTGGATCTCCAATCAAGTACTTAATCAATGCAAGAACACTTTATTCTATTAAACTGGCATTCCATGATGCTCACCTTCCCAACATGATCACTGAAGACAAAGCAGATACATAAGCAAATGTGGTGAAGAAAGCTGATGGTGCCCAGCTATCAAAAGATAAAGTGTCCACCAGCTTGTGGGACCATGAGGTGTCAAAAGGTTCAGTTATCAGGCTTCAAGAACTAAAAATCATAACATTGTATGTTCACTTTTCTGATATGATCGCTGACGACAAATGTGTGCATAAGCAAATGTGGTAAAGAAACCTGATGGTGGCCGGCTATCAAAAGATATAGTGTCTGGGATCTTAAAGGCTTAAGCAAACAAGCCGCCATCCAGCTCAGAAGCAACAAAGTCCACATGGAAGAAGCACACCAGCCTGTGTGACCACAAAGTGTTGAAGGGAATACAAAGTGTTGAAGGGTGTCAGGTATCAAAGAACTAAAATTATATCATTATAAATAGGGGGGTTTCTGGGACCCAAAGCCCATCAATAGGTGAAGTGACATCCTCTTACAGAGGGGTTGCAGGGAGGAGATGAGCCAGTTAAAGTACAGTGTAGTAACAATGAAATATGCAACTTTCCCCTAGTTCTCAAATGCTTCCTCCCACCCATTATCATGCTCCCAGTTCTACCAGACAAGTCCGGCTAGAACAGGGGATGTACACTGGAGTCGGAAATACGGGGAATTTAGGATCAATGTTCCCTCAGGACTAGTGATGGTAGGTGATACTGGGAAGGTAGAGGGATGGTGGAGGAGACAGGGGGAACCGATTTCAGGGATCTACATATATCCTCCTCTCTGGGGCACAGACAACAGGGAAGTGAGTGAAGGGACACATTGGACAATGTACAATATGAAAAAGCAACGATGGACTGAGCCCCGGTGGCATAGTGGTTGTGCACAGGACTGTGGCCCACTGGGATGGAGGTTCAATTCCAGCAGCGGCTCCACAGGAGCAAAGGCTGGGCCTCCTACTCCCACCAACAGAAGGCAGTGATGTCCCTCCCAAAAAAAGCAATAACATTTTGTAAATTATTAAGGGTTCATGGGGGAGGGGGAGATGGGGAAGGGAAATATGGGGAACTGGTACTGGAGGCCTAAGTGGAGGGAGGATGCTTTGAGAGTGATGATGGCAACAAGTGCTCAAATGTGGCCTGCATACAATTGATGTATGTATGGAACGTGAGCAGAGGTGTATGAGTACCCAATAAAATGATTCATTAAAAAAAAAAAAAAGATAAAGTGTCTGGAGTCTAAACACTTGAAGATAGAACAAGCGGTCATCTAGCTAAGAAGCAACAAATCCCACATGGAAGAAGCACACCAGCCTGTGTGTGATCACGAGGTGTTGAAGGAATCAAGTAGCAGGCATCAAAGAACAAAAGTTAAATCATTGTGAATGAGGGGGAGTACAGATTAGGGACCCAAGACCCATCTGTAGGCAACTGGCCATCCCCTCACAGAAGGGCTGCAGGGAGGAGACAAGCCAGTCAAGTAGCAGTGTAGCCATGATGAAACATACAACTTTCCTCTAGTTTCTAAATACTTCCTCCCCCTACTTTCACGATCCCAATTCAAACTGACCAACCCCATTAGACCGGAGGATGTACCCTGATACAAATAGGAAATGGAAACACAGGGAATCCAGGACAGATGATCCCTTCGGGACCAGTGGTGAGAGTGGCAATATCGGGAGAGTGGGGCAGAAAAGGGGAATTGATTATAAGGATCTACATATCACCTCCTCCCTGAAGGGTGGACAATGGAAAAGTGAAGGGAGACATTGGACAGTGTAAGAGATGAACAAATAATAATAATTTATCAATTATCAAGAGTTCATGAGGGAGGGAGGGGGAAAATGAGAAGCCAATACCCTGGGCTCATGTAAAAAGAAATGTTCTGAAAATGACGGCAGCAAATGTACAAATGTGCTTGACCCGATGGATGGATGGATTGTGATAAGCGTTGGGTGAGCCTCCAACAAAAGGATTAATTAAAAAGAAGGCAAGACTAGAGGCGGCATCTGTGAGGAGACGGGCTCTGTGCAGGCACCCCAGGAAGATGGTCAGTGAGTCTGGGACCGTGAGGCTGAGAAAAGGACAAACCTCTGAGTTACGCCTCCGGGAAGAAGTGGAGGAACAATGGTTTTCTTATGACTTCCAGCTGAGCAGTGTCGGGAACCAAGGGGGCCTGAAAGCAGGGAAGGGAACCCAGCTGCAGGGAATTCCAAGAAACACCAATGTGTGTATTTCTTGGAGGGATATTTCCAGTGATTTCTGAGAACACTCAGCAACGACTGTGCTTGCATACATTTAGCAAGGCCAAGACAAGGGCTTATCCCAGAGAACCTCATTGAAAAATCCACACAATGAGTCTTTGCTTTTACTATTGTGTCTTCAGACGGGTTCCGTCCGTGATGCAGCGCATTTGGAACAGACCCAAATCGGACAGCTGTGGGGGGACCACGAACAATCACCGGGATGGGAAAATTGCATAACTAAACTCTCAAAGAGGAGACTAAGAAGAAGCTTAATGGACCCTTTCAGGAGCCTGATGCAGGACACTGGATTGTCTAGGGCAGTGGGGAGCTTGTAGGCACACCATCAAAGAAGCCAGGCTGGCCACCCTCTCTGAGTAGGGCACTGTTATTTCTGACTCTGCCATGCAAGAGAGTCAGTGCTTTGGCATATGGCCTGGTTTTCTAAGAAGGAGATTAAGGTTCTTGAAGGGTGGCAGCCCTTCATTTTCCCCATTTGGGTCAATGTGGTAGTTACCTAATCTGGTGTCAGTTTGAGGATTAAGAGTATAGGGGTGGAGGGTGACCTATCGATCCCAAAATGGCCAATGAGACCTCTGTGTGGGCGTGGCTTTTCCTGAGAATTCTGGGAACTGCTAAATTTCCTCCTTGGAGACAGGAGATAATCTCTCTCTCTGCTGACTCCCTGGCAGCTGACAAGACATATGGAGCTACCTAGTGCCCTGAGCTGGAGAAGCCACGTGGACCTGCTCTGATGCAGACCTCTGGAGTCGGAGAAGCCACATAGAGACCCCTGGGAGAAGCCACCCCTGACAGCACTGAGATGCCACTGGAACCAAAGACTTTCTACCCAGTGGCCTGTAACCGTCCTGCATTCGGCGTCATTGCGAGTGTTGCATGAGTCTGAAGAGGACTTTATAGATTGGTATTGGACATATGGGCTCATATCAGATTTATGGGCTTGATCTGGACTGGGTTGAAAGGCTTTCTTAATGTACAATTACCCTTTATCTAGATAACTTTCTCTTATACAATGAGTTTCTACGGATTTGCTTCTCTAGCCTACCTCAGTCCAACCGTCATCGCTCCAGCTCACTCCATGGTCACAAATCCTGGTGCATCCCACTCACTTCTTCAGACCTGAGGGAACTGGGAAGAAGTGGCTTGAAGCGTTGACTTTATTTTTCTTCTGAGTAAGACCTGTTCAGTCAGGTAGAGACCGGGGGGCTCCTCATACTCTAGGCCTGACTAGTCCTTCAGGGCTGGAACAGAACTCGTCCCTGTGTTAGAACAAGCAGCCATTTAGATCAAAAGAAGTGTGAGGGCTGAGCCCCCATGGTGTAATGGTTGAGTGCGGGACTGCGGCCCACAGGGTTGGCAGTTCAAATCCAGCAGCAGCTCTCCAGGAGCAAAACTGGGCCTCCTACTCCCACCAGGGCAGTGATGCCCACAAAAAAGAAAAAAAAAGGATTTTGAAAAGAAAATTAATTAAATTAATTAAAAAGCACGTTTTTCTGGATTTATAAAAATAATATGTGTCATAGAATGCTAGGAAACGGGCTGAGCCCCGGTGGCGTAAGTGGTTGAGTGCAGGACTGCAGCCCACGAGCTTGGTGGTTCAAATCCAGCGGAGGCTCTCAGAAGCAGCACTGGGTAGCGCCCATGACCACCAGAGGCAGTGGTGCCCTGCCACCCCCCCCCCCAAAAAAAAAAAAGAATTCTGGGAAACATATGAGGGAGCTTCAAAACATTTGTGGGGGGGGGGGAAAAAAAGAGGGCTGAGCCCCGGTGGCATAGTGGTTGTGCACGGGACTGCGGCCCACTGGGACGAAGGTTCAATTCCAGCAGTGGGGCTGGGCCTCCTACTCCCACCACCGGAGAGCAGTGATGCCCCCATCCCCCCAAAAAAAAAAGTTTGTGGGAAAATGATCATTTCTATAAAATGATCTTCTGAGTCCATTTTTCACGTAACCTTTTTGAAGCCGTCTCTGACAAGTACTCTTGTGTGAAGACATTTGCATAATCAGCAGTTGATGGCCATGCTTGATGTGATAAAATTAGGGCACGAACATCTTGACTATGCATTTCAATTCTATTTAGCAGAATTCGGGTTCGAGAGCATTTGTGTTCTTGTTCCTGTTCGAACACCAAACGCACTGCCAGGAAGCCCACTCTGACGCAGAGGCCCGGTAGGACAGGGCGGAACCGCCCCTGTGGGTTTCTGAAACAGTCGTTGTTCACGGAGTAGAAACTTTCCCTCTTTCTCCTGAGGGACAGCTGATGGTTTCGAATGCCCAGCGCTCCACCACGCCGCCGCTAGGGCTCCTACGCTGCTAGAAGGAGCGAATGTCTTGACTTTTCAGAGAAGAAAATCCAGAACCTGATGGTTATTTAGCAGCTGACCATAATATTAAACAAGTTTCCCAGTCCTAAGGGTTTCTGATAGTCCCAGGGAAACATGTACTGATGCTTCATATTAACGCAGCGCATCAATATTAATTCTATATGCATGGCTCCCCATGAGTCAGGGTCCAACAGCAATGACATGTATTTGTCTGTGTGTGAACCATGAGTCAAGGGCTGATTAGATACCCACTACCATCAATGCGCATGTGTGTGTGTGTGTGCCAAGAGTTCACACCGAGAGTTCCAATTCCAACACAATCGTGTTGCACATTTGTTTCTGTTTAATTTGAATTCCATTCTCCACCAGTGAGAAACACTGCTGCCCTGTTCTGTGCATGCCTGGAACTGTTCCTTCCCCTCCCTCGCTCCTACCCAACAGTCCATTCTCCACTGAGGACCCCAGAACCCCCTGGCAGACTGCCTGTCTGCAGGGACAAGAGGCCTTACCCCTTGCAGAGTGACCTTCAGGGCTGGTCTTTCCATTGGGACTGAGATCTTGATGACCCCTCACCCCACCTCCATCCTAGTGCCCACCCCCCCACACACATACACCTGGTGACTGTTGGACTTGGCTGTCCACAGATGCAGGTGGAAGGGGGGAGAGGAGCTAGCTGTCTCTTCTCTCTGCGCAATTCCGAGCACTTGAGTGGAGTTCCCTGGTTCTGAGCAGGACCGCTCTTTTTGTTGTTGTTGTTTTGTGGGCATCACTGCTCTCCGGTGGTGGGAGTAGGAGGCCCAGCCCCACTGCTGGAATTGAACCTCCGTCCCAGTGGGCCGCAGTCCCGCGCACAACCACTACGCCACCGGGGCTCAGCCCAAGACCGCTCTTAGTACAGTGTGCTGTCCCTATGTTGTGTGGAGCTCTTGCGTAAGTGTTGCCTCCCCAGAAAGAGCAGGCCTCCGTGGAGAGGAGGGCTCTGGCCCTTCTTCAAGAATTCTTCTATATGCCTGCAGCTGGGTGGGGACCCCTCCTTCTGGGTCCCTCTCCAGGGCCTCTGAGCAGAAAGCTCTGCCGGGGGAGGAGAGGGGTGGGCCGCTGGTTCTGGTTTTGTCTGATAGAGGGGCCCCAGGACCTCCCCGCCTCACTATCAGCCACTGCACACAGAGCCTGGGGTCCCCAGGGAAGAGGGGAGGGCCAGAGGCCTGGCCTCCCACACACCGCAGCAGAAGGAAGTCCTGGCCTAGGGGGAAGGGCCAGGCCCTCACACTTGGCCTCCCGAGGAGCATTTTTTATTAGAATCCCTCAAGAGAGTCGAGTAGGGCTAGCAGATATGATGGGGGCAGCCTCTCCCTCCCCCTGACATGACACGTTTTCTTGAATCCTTTGAGTCACTTCACTACCCCCCAGGGATGCCAGCCTTCCCAGAGCAGGAAGTAAAACTCCTATGATCAATTTCCTTCCCTTCTCTCATGATCTTCCTCCTTCCACTTATTTTCCTTGTCTGGGAAGTCGGCCTTTAAAAAAAAACAATTTATTCATGTAGTTGGGACAGTGCAGTCATAGGGAGTAGGGAAAAGAAAGTCAATGGGGCAGCATTGGGGCTTCAGTTCCAGTAAAACAAAAATTCCCTGTCTCTTGCTCTAGCTGACAGCCGTTGGAGGCGGCTCTGTGCCATCTGCTGGCAGCAGGAGCCACTGCAGCTGAACACACCCCTGTCAGGGGACTCCTCGGCCTGGCCCGCCCTTAGACTTGGCACAAGTCAGAAGCATGGCAGGAACATTTTAGAAGGCATAGCCCTGGCCTCTGGGAGCTGGAGAGTCTTCATTGGTGGCACGGGGTGGGTACCTGCGTTTCAAGTCAATGGCTCAGGATGCGAGGAGCCTGGGACTCACATTTGTCTGGCTGTGGCCTGCAATGCCACATTCGAAAGATGGACAGGACTTGCTGAGCTGGGACAGCAAGTCGGACTCAAGGACAGGCCAGAGAAGGCTTCTTGGAGGTGGTGGCTCGTTGTCGTATGTCAACAAGTCAACAAGTCCCTGGGGCCCCCTAGTGAGAGTGACCTTAGCTAGGGTTTTCTAGACACTCGTCTTCACAGGGGAGACCGGTCCCTAGAGAAGGACACCGTGCTTGGTAAAGTGGAGGGGCGGTGAAAATGAGGAAGGCCCTCTATGAGATGGAAGAATTCTATGGCTGCCCCCAGGGAGCCAGGCACAGGACACTGGGGAGGTTGGCGCACATGGGACTGCTTTGTTCTGTGGTGCATGGAGTCACTATGGCACCCAGCAATGGCAGTGTCTTTGCGGGAGTAGATCAGCAGGCCTTTCCAAGCAAGGACCCGCTCGCTGCTTGGGCTCCAGCCACCACCCTTGATGCTACGGACCACGCGCTTAGCACTTGACCAAGGTGCCCTTGAGGTTCCCATGCAGAAGTAAAGACCGCCGAGTGGCATTGGGAATGACAGACTGGAGACAGATGAAGAAGGGAGAAAGGAGTCCTGACCGAGGGCATGAACACGTTCAAAGGCCCTGGGGCAGGGAACTATCAGGGACCTGCAGCACTGAGAAAAACGGCGGGGGGGGGGGGGGGGGGGGGGGG
>PVJH01036308.1:0-18883 GCA_004026705.1 Nesogale talazaci | reverse complement strand
ATGGAAGCCTCTCACCACTGGCAAGTGTGTCCACATGGCTTCTCCAGCCCCGAGGCTCTGGCTGCCATCAGCCTTCCTCCATGTGGCTTATCAACAAGAATGTCAGGCAGGGACTTAGCAGAGAGACAGAGAATGTCTCCAGTCTCCAAGAAGGAATATCATCCTGGAGTTCCCAGAATCCTCAGGAGAAGGCAATTCCAAAGAGGCTTCACTGGTTGTGACCTGATTGACAGGTTAGGCTCCACCCCTTCATTCTTCATCCTCTCAAACTGACAAACAATGATATAACTGCCACAGCTTTCCCTCAGGACTCAGCGCCATTCTGCAACTGCAATGGCAGAAGACTGAAAGGCCAAGCAGAACGGCTCTGAAAGTCAAAGCAAGGTTTTCTCAACCTAACACTGGTATATGGACTAGAGTTCTAGACTTGCTAAAAGAGAGAAGGCCTACGTAGCAGTCTGGAGACTCATCTGGGGCCCCTGCTGGAGTCTTACCTTCAAAATGGGGAGTAGAAGTGAATAGAACATGACCAAAGTGGTCCTTGCCTTAAGTTGGCCCAGTCTCATTGGTATAGAATAATGGCCACCAGGCACTCAAAAATGACAAGGCAAGACTGACTAACCATAGAGTGTAAGGAGAGAAAAAAGCAAAACACACCAACAGGTGACACAGACATCAGCCTTTTAAACAATTAAGTTTAATGAGTGTGCATGTGTGTGCTCTTAAATGTGGTACAATATTTCACCCGGTACTCAGAATCCATAGAAACAGATCAAATGAAAAACTGGAATAGCTCTAAAGAACGCAATCACTGAAAATTTGAAATTCTGCTGATGGTTGAAGAGCAGATTAGACACAGAGAGATTAAGTTAATGAGCTAGAAGACAATAGAAACTAGCTACACCAAAGCGAGAGAGAGAGAGAGAGAGAGAGAGAGAGAGAGAGAGAAACAATGGAAAATAATCCAAGAAAAAGAGTTTATTAGAGACTGTGAAATAAGATGCAGTGAAAAGAGGTCATGTGAGTCTGCTTGCAGTTGAAAAATAGAGCAGAAGCATTATTTGAAAAAGATGTTCTGGTGCTGTCTAATCGGTTCCCATCCATAGCGACTCTGTGCAGACCAGAATAGAGCACTCACAGTCCTGTGTCATGCTCACAACTCTTCCTGTGCCAGAGCCCATTGCTGCACACACGGTGCCAGTGCTTCACCTTGAGGGCCTTCCTCTTTTCCACTTTATCAAACATGATGTCCTTCCTCAGGGGCTGGTCTCTTCCAAAACATCCCAAGTATGTGAGATGAGTTTCACCATCCTTGCCTCTAAGGAGCACACTGGCCACATTTCTCCACGACACACCTGTCTGTGCTTTTATAGTCTGTGGTACCTTCAATATTCTTCTTCAGCAACCCCATTTGAATGCATCAATTGTTCTGCTTCCACTCATTAGGCCTTCAGGAGCTGACAGTGTTTTGAAGCTATGCATAAGAATTTCCTCGGAAGTGGGCAGCCAGTTCTCGCTTCGATGTCTGTTTCTATTCTGAGAGACAAGGCTTTCTACTCCTGTGAAGAGCTACGGCCTGGGACACCTTGGCCATTCTCCCCTGTCCTACAGGACCACCAGGAGTCAGACTGGCCGGATGGCAGGGAGTTTGGTTTGGATGGGTATTTTTGTAATAGCAAATTATCATCCAAACAGCCTGATCCAACCGTTGGGAATTGATCAAGTAAATGAAGGCACATTTGCCCAACTGAATTGGAGCAGAATGAAAACCTGCTCCACGATCACCAAAGGACAAACAAACAAACAAACAAACAAAAGCCCAACTCACTGCCATCAAGTGGGTTTCTACTCATAGCCACCAGCCAGGGCAGAATAGAACTGCTCCAGGGGATTTCTGAGTCTAAACCTTTAGGATTGCAGTAAGCCGCCTCTTTCTCCTGCTGAGCCTGTTGGTGGATTCAAACTACTGATCTTGCAGTTAGCAGCTAGTAACCCATTATGTCATGAGGGCTTTTTTCCCCAAAATTTCATGGGACAATCCAGAAAAGAAGAGTTTCTCTCCTAATGTATTATGTGATAGATAGATAGATAGATAGATAGATAGATAGATAGATAGATAGATAGATAGATTTCACTATTAGGGTATCAGAGACCAGTTAATACATGCACAGATTTACTCCAAACAGAGTTTGTCTACATGTGTCTCCGTGATCTGTGTGTACCACGTTACAGACACACACTTGTCTTCATCCCCATCAAATATCTTTTTTAAAAAGGTCTAATCAAAACTCTGATTTCTGAGGAACTCTGCTGGGTCAGTTCTATTCAATGCTGAGGGGTCAGCTCAGAAAGTTAAATGCATAATCTCTATTTAAAAATTCAATTAGTTTTATTGAACGTAATTAATACATCATACTATTCATGAGCTCAATTATATTCAAAAGGGCTGTGTAATCACCACCACCATCAACTCGGGGTCATTCCCTTCCTTCTTGTCCCCTCTGGCAGTTCAGGCGTAATCTTGATGGATGTTCTTGAAAGACGCCGGGCCATCTTACAGGTCTGTGATGACAAAGCTTGAAGAAAACTCAAGAGTGCATGGATGAGAAAAAGACCAGAAGGCCTGCACTAAAGAAGTCTTCTGTTCTTCCTTCTCACTCCTTCTTTGGGGGCAGGAAGGGCTGCCCTATCCGTATTGTTGGAAAACTTACCTCAGCCCTGGATAGAGACCTGCTCTGGTGCTTCAGACTTCTTTTTATGGCCCAGACTCAAAGAGCATTTTGGAGGAACTTGATTTGAGTCCTAAGAGAATGACACAACTGCCTTTTCTGGGACAAATCAAAGAGCTCTGAAGTCTTCCAGGGAGGGGAGCTCAGAGCTCACTGCCGCCCAGTCCATCTTGACCGCCAGCCACTCAAGAGGAGAGAGCAGAACCCCTCTTGGGGTTCCAAGACTTGAATTCTTCTTGGGAATTGTGTTAGTCTGGGTAGACTAGAGAACCGAGCCAGAAAGACTCATGTGTGTATAAGAAAAAGCTTTATATAAAGAGTAATTATACATTAAGAAAACATTCCAGTTCAGTCCAGATCAAGTCTGTAAGTTCATCATAAGCCCATATGTCTGATACCAATCTATAGATTCCTCTTTAGTGTTGCAAAACACATGCAATGATGCCGAATGCAAGAGGTAGGTGGGAGGTCTTGTGGATCCAGTGGCCTTGTAAGTATCTCAGCACTGGCAGGGGTCTCCATGGAGCCTCTCCAGTGTAGAGTGCTAGCATAGTGCCCTGTGTCTTGTCAGCTACAATGTCTCCCAGGGAATGAGCCGAGAGAGGCAGAGTGTCTCCTGCCTCCAAGGAGGAATACAGGAGTTCCCAGAATCCTCAGGAGAAGGCCATGCCCACATAGAGGCCTCACTGGCTATGATCTTTTTGGCAGGTTAGACTTCACTCTGAATCCTCAAATTTAAACCAGATTGTGTAATTACCACAGGAACAGAAAGTCTCACCCCTCTCCTATGAAGTGGCCCTGTGGTTTTGAACTACTGAGCTTATGGTTAGCAGCCCAACAGGAAACCACTGTGCCCCCAGGACTCCCCTGGAGAGGCTTAGAGAGATGGAAACACTGCCTGGATAGAGGCTCTGTCAAGGCATTGTAGCTTCACAATTCCATCTTTTGGTTAAGTCAAGCTCTCTATGGTTTTGTAGCAACCCTCCTTGACTTACCCTCACATACAACAAAACGTGTGTGTGTGTATGTGTGTGTGTGTTTAGCTGCAAATATCTCTGCAAGCACATATAAAATGTGACATCCTTGACAGGTGATATTCATTTTATTTTTCCAGGACTGGAAATGGTTTTGAACAACTCCTTAAAAATAAAACCCTTTTTCTAGAGTCGCAAATTTTTCATCGGGCAAATCCGCTTCCCTTCACCGGCTCAGTCATCTCCAACCCCCTTCCGCCTCTGCCCTCAGCCAGGCCGGACCTCTCCCCACTGTGTACTTTTAAGAAGCTTGAAAAATCAAAGGCTGCGAGAAAGAGGACCAAGATTCCAATGACCTTCGCCAGCTTTCTGTGTGACTTCCTCTTTTCCCCTGGGGATAAGACTCTTAGGGACTGATAAAGGTTCTGAAGGGGACCAGGGGGCGGGCACCCCCTGTTTACAATCCTCTCCCACGGTGTGCACACTCCTGGGTAAGGGGCATTCAAGCTGCCCCTCATCCTTCTAAGGAGGAGACCTGCCGCTACCGTGGTTGAAGTGTTCGGTGACCACATGAAAGGTCAAGGGTTTGAACGCAACAGCTGCTCTGCGAAGAAACCTTGCCGCCTGCTTTCACCCGGATCACAGCCATGGAATCTACTCAGCCCCACAGGGTTGCTGGGAGGCGGGATGGAAGAGTGGGTCTGGTTCCGCTCTCTGTAGAATTTCACAGTCTTCACTGGCCTCTGGTTCGGATGCGTTTCTGGACATCTCTTACCGGGGATCCGTGAGCTGAATACCAAACCCAGCGCTGACTGCTGTTAGTGTTAGGTGCTGGTCAGTTCCTTTGTTCGGACTCTCGGTGATCCTAAGTCCAGCAGCCCAGAGCCCTGCCCCTCCCACTCCATGCGCACAGTCGTCGCTATGGTGCACCCTCTGCGGCAGCCACAGGTCAATGCACCTGTCTCCTCCCCAGGCCTTCCTCCTTCCCTCTGTCCCCCGACTTGACCAAGCCGGAGTCCTTTCCAGGGACCGGTCTCTCCTGAAGACAATCACAGAGAGGGTGAGCCTTCTGGCCCGACTTCTTGCGGGACGGATCCGTTGGTTCTTCTCACAAGTCAAATGGGGTCACCTTGACATGATGGATTTTCAGGCCCCTCATACGCACGTGAAAGCTGGACATTGAATAGGAGGACCAGAGAAGATGGCATTTGAGTTATGAGGCCGACGAAGAATCTTGAAAGTCCTATGGACTGCCAGAAAAACAGACAAATCTGTCCTGGAAGGAGTCTTTCAGATTTTTAAGAAATCAAATCAAGCTCACTTCCATCCAATAAATTTCAACTCACAGCAATCCTATAGGACAGACTAAAACCGCCCTTGTGTGTTTCCAGAGCCATAAACCTTATGGACGTAGAAACTGAGTCGGGGGGGTACGGCAACAATTCTTCTTTTTCTTCTTCTTCTTTTTTTTTTTTGTCTTGTGGAATCCCTTTTATTTTTACTTATTTATTTTTACCTATACATTACTTAATTTTTTTCTTTATAATTCAGAGGCAAGAGAAACAATGAATGCACATCACTTTTGACATCTGAAAATGAAACCATCTATGTGTTTTGATTTTTGAAAGTTGAGACTAAGGAAATTATTCACTTTTTCTCATTCTTTCTCTCTCTCTTTATAATTGGGGGCTCATACAACCATCACAATCCATACACACATCCACTGTGTCAGCACATTTGTACATTTGTTGCCATCATCCTGCTCAAAACATTTGCCTTCGACTTGAGCCCTTGGCATCAGCTCCTCATTTTCCCTCTTCCTCCCCACTCTCCTTCTTTCATGTACCCTTGATAATTTATAAATTAGTATTATTTTGTCATATCTTACACTGTCTTATTTCTCCATTCACCCACTTTTCTGTTTTCCATCCCCTCAGGGAGGAGATTATATGTAGATCCTTGGGATCGGTTCCCCCTTTCTACCCCATCCTCCTTCTACCCTTCCAGTATTGCCACTCTCAGCACTGGCCCTGAAGGGATCATCTGTCCTAGATTCCCTGTGTTTCCAGCTCTTATGTGTACCCCAGAGGATACTCCTGTATCCTCTGGTTTAGCCAGATTTGTAAGGCAGAATTGGAGTCATGAGAGTGGGGTAGGATGGGGGGAGGAAGTACTTAAGAACTAGAGGAAAGTTGTAAGTTTCATCATTGCTACTCTGCACCCTGACTGGCTCATCTCCTCTCTGCGACCCTTCTGTAAGGGGATGTCTAGTTTGTGGTGACAATTCTGTGAGATTTCAAAGGAGGTACTCTTGATAGATTTTCCCAAAGGACCCAGGGCCATCACAGAGGTTTATTATGAAGATGTTTCAAGAAAACAGAAAACTACGTGGATGAGAACCAGGGTCAGAAAGTCGCACCAAGGATTCTATTTTTCTCATAGTGGCAATGCACAGTGACTTCTTCAAAGGTAGAAGGGCTGTCCAGCAAGAATTCTATTGGGAAATCGTACTCCATCCACCTTACGCCTCATCCTGGTCCTGCATATGACCTTGGGGGTCTCCAAAGTCAAAGAACCTTTGAACGAAACACCATCTGAGTCCCTTAAGGATACAGGGTGTCATTCTGACATGATGGAAATCAAAGAGCACAGAATGCTTTTTGATCATTTTATTGGGGGCTCATACAACTCTTCGCACAATCCATCCATCCATCCATCCATTGGGTCAAGCACATGTGTACATATGTTGCCCTCATCATTTTCAAAGTATTTTCTTTCTACTTAAGCCCTTGCTATCACTTCCTCATTTTTCACTACCCTTTCCCTCCCTCCCTTATGAACACTTGATAATCTATAAATTATTATTATTATTCATGTCTTACACTGTCTGATGCCTCCCTTTATCCCCTTGTCTGTTGTCCACCCCCTTGGGATAGGGTTGCAGGTAGATCATTGTGATCGGTTCCCCCCTTTCCACTCCCCCTACCTTCCTCTTACCCTTCTGATATTGCTACTCTCTCTATTGGAGTTTATCTGTCCTGGGTTCCCTGTGTTTCCAGCTCTTATGTGTACCCATGTACATGCTCTGCTCTAACCAGATTTATATGGTAGAATTTGGGTCATGATAGTGGGAGGAGGAAGCATTAAAGGACCCAAGGAAAGTTGTATGTTTTATTGGTGCTATATTGCACTCTGACTGGCCTGTCTTCTTCCCATGACTTTCCTGTAAGGGGATGTCCAATTGCCTACAGTTTGGCTTTGGGCTTCCACTCCGCCTCCACCCCCCTCATTCACATTGTGAATTCACACAGAATTCTTTGAATAGAAGTAGAAGCGATGGATCAGCCAGTCGCTATATGGTGTATAGACCTCAATGGAGGATATCAGCAATAGCTTATTCACTCGTCCTCAAATTTCCAGAGTCATTTCAAATGGACCTTGCTGATACCAGATCTAAAGTAGGCGAGAAGAAGTGTGGTTGGCCTGCTTCTCATAATCATTCTGGCTGGACTTCTCGTACACTGGGTGTCCTGATCAAACTGGACAGAGGAAGAGATGCCGAGGAATGTCTGGGACTGCCAGGAGCCAGGGAAAGGTGCGCAGGAATTCCCCAGCAGAGACTGGAGTGGTGCATCTATAATCCAATAATGCCAGAGATCCTTGGAAGGTAGTAGAGAAGCAAGAGAGAATATTCTTGGAACTCGTAGAAGAGCATCCAGCCCTGCTGATTTCTTGGTTGGGGACTTCGAGCCTTTAGAGCTGTGCAACAATCATTTTCTATCCTCTGGAGTCACCCTGCGGGGCTTTGCTCCATGCCCAAGGAAACCAATGCACGGGGCTATGAAAGTCCTCACCAAGAAGGGATATGATTGACATGGAGAATGCTTGGGTCTCTCTCTCTCTCTCTACCTCACAGTTTCTTCTCTTATCTCTGTTCCTCTGGTCTTCCCCAGGCTGAGTGCAGTTAGCTTCTGTAATGGATCTCCCTGCACCTGACTTCTTAAAATCAATTCCATCTGCAGCACTGAAGTCAGAGGGAACTGACTCGGTCAAACCCATCCTGAAGCTCAAATTGTGTAGTCTGCCCTCTTCAAACCTAGAGCTTGGAACTTTAGCTCTCATACAAAAGAAATTGAGCGTCATACAGGGTCAAGAGGTCCCAATCAACTTCTCCTGGAGCCACACATACTGCCTCGACATAATAAAAAATTGCCAAGATTGATCCCTGTCTAGAATAGTGCCAGGTAAAAAGGGTGATGCCCGGCCCCCTCCCCTCTCTGTCTTCTCTGTACTAGGAGCAGCTCGCCTGCCACTGCCCCCTCACCCCCTAAAAATGTACGCCTGCTCCAAGTTCGTCTCCAGCCCTGCCCTGGTCAGGGACCCCTCCCAGCTCCTGAGCCGACCACTGTCTGTGTTGGTGCAGAAGTGGCCCGAGACACTGACAGACGAGCGCTTCAGCAGCTTGACAGCCCCACGTTGCCTGGCCTCACTTATCTCTAGTCGCAGCTTCCAAACCAGCATCCACCAGTCTGTGACCTCCCTGCTTCCCCGGTCTGCTTCCTGTTCACTAGCTTCCGCAGCTACACAAGTCTCAAGAAACCTCCAGCATAGGTCTGATCTTCAGAGTTGAACTGAACTGGACTGACCTGCTTCTACAGCCAGGTGAGCCCCTTCTTGATCTAAATCTCTTTCTATATACATATGTATATGTACATGCGTCACTGGTTTGGGCTCTCCAGAGAACCCAACCTAACACAGATGTCAGAAGAACATTCCTGAACACCTCATTCATTTGAATGTCCATTTCCGGAATGCCTATTTGAATAAGCAGCTTCATTAATGTCTAGCCATCCTGAATAATCAGTAGGTATGATAAGGACTTCAGTGAACATGCAATTATTAAAGCAAGGAGCAAGACGAAACCTGCCAGAGACTCCATCTTTGTGCTGGTGTCCACCAAATGCCCACATTTTAATCTGCAGATGCACCTGTTTACACAGGAGAAAGTTCAGCTCACCCTTCCACCTGTGACATCCATAGAAAGGAAGTCTTGTGGCCAGTATCACTTATCATGACTGGGTTTTTCCAATGTCAGCCAGAAGCAACTGTTTGTCTGGTTTTACAAGTGAGGTTACCAATCTTGATTAAAGCTATGCGTCACAGGGAAGTGAAAATATTTGAGGTATGTGTGTGACCTTGCCTTTCAAAGCAGGGACTCAGATTTAGGCAACACTTCCAGGTGCCAAAACCTGTCATCAGTGCCTGGGATCAAAAATCAATGTAGGACTGGCTTTCATAACAGGAGCATAAAGTGACTTCATGCACCTGAATACTCGTTAGACCGAAGCCCAAATGTGAGAGAAAGGAGATAGTGGATGAAATACATAAAATAAAAACCCAGTCATGATAAGTGACACTGGCCACAAGGTTTCCTTTCTGTGGATGTCACAGGTGGAAGGTGAGCCAAACTTTCTCCTGTGGTCAAATATGAAAATAAAAATCATTTATAAATTATCCAGGGGTTACAAGGGAGGGAGAGGTAAAAAAGAGTAGCTGAGGCTTCTCTTTTCAAGTTGAAAGAAAATGTTTTGGAAATGATGATGGCAAAATATGTGCACATGTGCTTGATACAATGAATGGATGGATGGTTATAGGAGCTGTAAGAGCCCCCAATAAAATTATTTATTAAACTTCGAAGACTGAAGCCTGGGTTTTGGTATCTGGTTTTAAACTATTCATAAATTCAGAAACCAAACTCACTGGCCCCAAGTTTATCCCGACCTCTAATGACAGGGTCACTCCAGGTAGGACAGAGTAAAACTGCCCCTGTTGGGTTTCTGAGACTTTAAATCTTTACTGGAGTAGACAGCCTCATCTTTCTCGCTCACAGAGGCTGGTGGTTTAGAACCAGTGACCTTGTTCAGTGCACTGCCCACTATGCCGCCAGAGATCCTCTGTCGATGGAATAACAAGTGAAAAACACCAAGCCCAAGCAGACAGATTCTCTTGACTCACCTGACAATTTGAAGAATCCCTGTAGTTTATGGAAGGAGCCCCTATGGCATAGTGGACTGCTCCTTGGGCTGCTAATCAGAAAGTCAGCAGTTCGCGCCCACCAACCACTCCATGGGAGAAAGACGAGGTTTTCCTTCCCCTCAAAGATTTTTCAACCTGAGAACCCCACAGGGGCAACTCTGTTCTGTCCCACAGAGTCTCTGTGAGTTGGAGTGGACTCGGTTCAATGGCAGTGAGTAACTTTATTGACAAGATCCCTGGGTGGGAGGCACAAACAATAGGACCCTGGCTAGTAACCTGAAGATCAGTGGTTCAAATCCTTCTGATGGTGCCATGGAGGAAAGTCAGGTGACCTGTTTGAAAAAGATTTAAGACCAAACCTGTTGGCATTGAGTAGGTGCCCAGGAAAGCCTGTGAAGAAATCTTACTCTCGATTACACGAGGTCGCCCTGACTCGGAATGGACGTGACAACCAAGTCTTGGTTTGTAGTTGATGCAGTATTTGCCTCGTGTCATGACAACCCAGTCAAATAGGTTCTGCTTTTTATATAAGAGAAAACTGAAAAGCGGGAAGATAAAGCAACAAAGTTGCACACTTAGGCCAATCTGGTCATAGAGACCATACTCTCCAACTCTGCACCTGAAGTCGCTGGGCCGTGGGGGGTGGTTCAGCCTCTCTATTTTTCAGGGATGTTCACCATGTTCTCACTCCAATTGACCACCAACACCGGCACTAGTTATTCTCCAGTCTCCTCTCCACTGCTTATCTCCCTGACCGGCACTCAAGACCTCTCCCACTCAATGTGGCACCTCCATCTCTGTATCTGCTGCTCCTCCTTAGTGGTCTTCTGCTTCCCAGTAAAGGCAGGAGACTCATGGAACACACGTGCTGTCTTCTCATTCCACGTGTACAGAGCCTCACTCTGCCTCTGCCTGCGTGGCCTTATAAAACTGACTCATTTTTCTGAGACCCAATTTTTCACATGCGAAATGAGAATGAAAATAGTCATCTCCTAGAGCTATGTATGGGGAGGCAGTATGAAGAAATGGAATGTTTTGAGCAATGTTAATGACTCAATGATATGAGTCTAACTAGGAACCTCTTATGTGTGAGCATCTCCAGGTTTTCTTCTAAAGAACAGATGGTGAAGACAGGTGGTATTAATAATAGTATCAGGTACTGTAGGTCCATTACTCATCATTGCATTAAGTGTTTCACACATTGCCTCATCATAATAGAATGTTTTATCACACAAGGCCAAAACCAACAATAAAAGGAAATTGGGATAATAACAATCTTGAGATGGTCTAACCAGTGGGAAACCGCAGAGCTTGGTAGGCATCCCACAATCCCAGAACCAACATTACTGTGGGGTTCACTTTTCATCTAGTGAAACGACCCTGAGAACAAGGGCACAGATACACTATACTACTTTCCCTGCCCCAAAAAAAGTGCTAGCCCACTTTTGGGGCGGGTGTTGTCTGATGTGGCAGATGGGTTTTGTACCGACTTGGCCAGGTCAGAATTAGAAGTTGCTTGGCAGTGATCCTCTATGATGCGTTCGAACATAATGTAATCAGCTCCATGATGGGATATAGCAATGTAACCGACTCCAAGAGCAGTTATGGTAGGGTGAAGTCCCCTTGATCAGATCAGAACCTTGATGTAACTGGGACAGAAGAGCTTTGGGGGTAGGGGGCACCATGCTTCTTTTTAAGCAGCCTCTGTGGGAAAGCTTCCCACTTCTGGATCTGAATCTTGCATCTACTCAGTGACCTCTTGCCATAGTGCCGGTCAATTCCAGGAGCCATCAGTAGATTGCCGACTCTGGATTCATTCAACTGTGTATCCTCCAGCCTGTAATCTTCCTGCTTCTGAGCTCATCAGCCCCCATCGCTACAAAAGTCAAGAGCAGTCTTCAGTTTACCATCGACCCAGACTGGATTTATCCACTTTTATAACTGTGTGAGTCACTCCTTAATACAGATTTCTTTCTACAGGTCTCATTGATTTTTTTTCTCCTCTAGAGAACCAAGCCTAACACACCTTGCTCGTATATGAGGGAGGGGAACAAACAGTCAAATCAAGACCAGCTCACAACAACACTTTTTTATGTTGAGAAAGTGATGGAAGTAGAAAGTCAGGTCACTGAGAAAAGAGGGCCCTACAAAGAAGGAGCCCTGAAGTTGAGAGAACACCCTCCCGGCCTCTTGAGGCTTCAGCAGTCGTTGCTGTTAGATGTCATCGAGTTGGCTTGACTCACGGCGGCTCCATGAACAACATAAGAACTCATTGTTCTGAGCCGTCTTTGGGATTGTTGCCATGTCTGGGTCTGTTGATGACGCGAAATATCCAGTTGTAACCACTGTGTATTTTGAATGTCTTCCAACCCAGGGGGGCTCATCTTCCCACAGTCTATCAGACAATAGTCTATTGTGATCATAGGGATTTGTTGGTTAATTTTTGGCTGGGTCTTTGTTCTAAGTCGGTCTCCACCGGGAAACATTACTGAAACCATAGGTTCCCCTGCTGGTCTTTGAAATCCCAGTGGCACAGTTTCTAGCATCATAGCAACACAAAAGTCACCGCAGAATAACAAACCGACACATTGGTGCTTTAGGATAGTCCACAACTCAGCAGCAATCCACACTCTAGGGCCTGTGGGTCAAGTCAGGAAGCATGTGGCCTCCAAGCTGGGGATCAGGGTTACAGAAAAGTGAGTGCTCAGGAAATTGACTTGAAGTCTCTGAGCTGGGGTGCGTATGTCTACAACCCCACTGAATAGTGATAGCCAACTCCATTCACCCTCAACACCCTCAGCCCACCACATCTAGACCCATCAACCCCTGTGATCCCGTCTCCTCCTCTAGACTGCTCGAAGCATTGGTCTGATTTGATTTCCCTCTTCTCACTTCCTCTACTATTACCACCTGGACCTCTTGCCATCAGCAACCTGTACTGGATTACTCCAGAGCAGGGTGCCATCTGGTTAACTCAAACCTGCATCAACCATATGTGTGCTGGTGTGGAACTATGCTCCATAGAGCTTTTCAGTGACTGCTGAGGTTGGCTCTTTCCTAACTGGAGTCCCTGTGGCTAGTCTTATCCAGAAACTCTTTTATTATGGCGGTCAGAAAGAGCCTTTTAGAACACGAAATTCCCTAGTGGCTCCCATACAATTTAGCACAAATAGAGCCCTTCTTGTGGCCCAATCTCACTGCTAACAGTGCTTCTCCTCTCTTCCAGCTCTCCTGGCACAGGGGTGTTTGTGGAAATGGTACCTATTGTCATCAAGAGGATTCTATCAGACTGAGTTTCATTGGGTTTTCTTTGGCTGGGTAGGCCCTGCTTCCAGGGTATCACTACGTGGGTTTGAGCTGCCAGCTCTTCTGTGAGTTATGCCACTCACTCAATACTGGGTTCACGCCCTTGATTGAACAGTGTGCGGAGGGCATCCACATGGCTGCTTCTCCTTGCATTTAGGCCATCACTCAAGTCTCACCCTCTCAGTGATACCCTCTCTGACCCCTCTGCAACCACACTCTCTTCCCTCTCTCCTCTTTTCCAATGAAGTTTCATTCCCAGAAGTTATCATGATCCGACTCTACAGAGCATAATTACGGCCTGATATGTCTGCAGTCTGTCTTCTCTTCTGAAAATCAAGGTCAATGAGAGCAAGAGTCTAGTGCCCAGGTCAGTGCCTGGTGCATAGCTTCTATCTTGTAGTGTGTGAGTGCCTCCAAAACATAAGACCCTTGTTTCTCAACTTACATTAATATAAATGTTTTGTTTTGTTTTGTTTTGTTTGGGGGGGGGGCATCACTGCTCTCCGGTGGTAGGAGTAGGAGGCCCAGCCCCACTGCTGAAATTGAACCTCTATCCCAGTGGGCCGCAGTCCCGCACACAACCACTACACCACCGGGGCTCAGCCCAATATAAATGTTTTAATACCCCCCACCTCACCTCTATTTTCTCAGGGATGGACTCTGATTCATCTAAACCTATGCTATCATAGGGTCTACTATCAAATCAAAGCACACAATTAATTGGCTATTAAATGATTCTAGGCCTGTGGTTATAATCTTATTTTGGAGGACATTCTCTGTTATAAGTTTAAGGCAAGATGTATATTGAGACTCTGTTAGAGGTTGTGGTGTTAAGTCAATGTTCTCTGGGTCCCTACACTTCCATCAAAACCACTCCTCTGTTTTAGAAACCATCTTGGACAGAGAAGGAAAGCCTAGCCCACAGGTAGAGCTTGTTCCCGACCTCTGGCTAAAGTGGTAAGGTGGAGACTGGACAGTGTGTCACGGAAAGGACAAGGCAGAGGAAGACAACAGCACCAAGTCCATGAGACTGTGCGGTAGAGCAAAAGGTGAGCTTCTGAGGGCCACCAAGAAACTTGGTTGCTAGCTGAGAAGAGGAACCAATGACTGTGTTCTGACTATTTCCTGTCCTCTTAACTTCCCTAGAAGTCCCCCGGGATGGTAAGTATTATCTGTGAGTTGTATGTGGCCATTGCAATGAATCATTAAACTCATCATTAGAGTAGAGTGCCAGGAAGGGACAGTAGGTGTCAAGTAGGTAAAGACCAATGGGAATAGGGATGCATGTCCAGGCCCTGTCTCATCACAATAGGGAAGTCAGAGGAGGTCAGACATGGCCTCTTGTGCCATTTAGTGCACCAAATAGTGTGGGCAGGAAGGAGTATCGCCCAGTCCTTCACAAACCATGACCCAATCCATCAATGACCTCACATGACTCCAATCAAATATAAGTTCCTTGAAAATACAAACTTTGCCTGACTTATTCCCAGTCATCAGAAAACTACTATGTTAGTCTGGGTAGACTAGAGAAACAAATTCATAAATATGCATATGTGTATATACAAGAGCAATTGAACATAGAGAAAAACATCCCAGCCCAATCCAGTCCAACATCATAAGTCTGATATTCGTCCATATGTCCAATACCAGTCTATAAGGTTTTCTTCAGACTCTTCAGGCACCGAATGTAAGATGACCATAAGCCAGATGGGTTAGAATGCCTTTAGATTCAGTGATGTTGTAACATTTCAGCGCTGGAAGGGGTCTCTAAGTGGTTTCTCTGGCTTCAGAGGTCTGATTCCATCAGGGTAGGTCCACGTGGCTTCTTCTCTGGGATGTCTCACAGGGAGTCAACCTTGGGTCTTGTCGGTATAGTATCTCCAAGAAAGTGCTGTCAGTAGAAAGTCTCCAAGGAATAATTAAGAGAGATAGTGTCGCCACCTCCAAGAAGGAAGGACCACATTTCCCAGAATTGTCAGGAGAAGGCCATGCCCACACAGAGGTCTCATTGGCTATCTCCATATTGACAGGCTAGACTACACCCCTGAATACAATCTTAGTCCTCAAATTGACACCAGATGAGGTGACTGCTACAACTGCCTATAAACATCTGACAGTGGGGATCCTGATAGCCATTAATCAAGCACCTCCACTAGAACATTGTCTTTCTCTCACTGCACATATTACTCATATTCATCACCCCCAATCAACAGCACAGTTCTCACAGGCAAGAAGACCCTTCTCCACCTTTGTATCCTCAGAGGGTCTGAAGACCTTAGCCATGAGTATGGACTCCAGTGGAATGTGAAGATGACAGAAATTCTCATAACTAGGACAATGGACATCACAGAAGAATGGAGAAATCAATGAAGTGATCAAGGATCTCATCCTCTTTGGATCCACAATCAGTACTCACAAGAGAGCAAAGGACAAAATTGCTTGGGACAAATCTGCTACAGAAGCCCTGGTTCAAGTGTTGAAGAACCAGGATGTCACTTTGAGGACTAAAATGTGCCTGACCCAAGCCAGGATATGTTCAGTCACCTCATATGTATGTAAAAGTCGGACACTAAATAAAGTGATCTGAATTTGGTGTTGGTGAAAAATATTGAAAGCACCGTGGATTCTAAGGGCAAGCAAATATGTCTTGGAGGAAGAACAGCCAGAATGTTCTAAGGAGCAAAGATGATGAGACTTCATCTCAAGTACTTGGGAAATGTCATCAGAAGAGAATCATTTCTGGAGAAGATCATCCTGTTTGGTAAAGTAGAGGCTCTGTCAAGATCCTGAATCAGCTAAATCGATATAGTGGCTCCAACAATGGACTCAGACGTCATGACCACAAGGATGAGGATGGTTCAGGACCAGGGAGCATCTCCTTCTGCTGTAGATCAGGTCACTAAGAGTTGTCACTGACTTGGCAGCACCTTACAAACAGCAATCATTCTCAAAGGCCCGCGTTTGTTCCTCCCACTCGCTGATTCATTCAACAGAGAGTCTGGGGATGTCGCAGACACGACGGATATAGGCAAAACTGGAGCCTATGCTTCAACCAAGCTGGAACACAAAGAGCGTTCTGTGTGCCAGGAATCGTGTCAGCACCTGAGAAGATGACACCAGGCCAGGGGAACAGGCCCCAGCCCTCAAAAATATTTGCATTCTCAAAGGGATGAAAGGAGCTACTAGGAGTGAGAGGGGATAGGAGAGTAGGAGGCATTTCACAGGGGCACTGAAATTCTTTCAATAATGATGGAAGAGTTAAGACAAAGGAAAATTATGAGGAAAAGAAAGTCAATAAGCAAGCAAAAAAACCCAAATATGTCAATGGCATAAAATCAGCCGTGCCCTGCTGGCATTTGAAAAGGAGAGGTGTGGTGTGATTGCTTTAAGTATAGACTCTAGATAGAAAGAGTCCAACCTTGAAGTGCAACTCCATCGATTCTTCATCAGCTGAGTGGCTGTACAGCCCCCTCACTTCACCAAGACCAATGTCCCCACTGGCTGCAGAAGTGTTAGCAGCTGCTACGATGACTAAAGTGAGATGGGTAAGGTGAGGCAGAGAGAGAAAGTCCTGAAGAAAATAGACAAGTTGATTCCAAGTCAGGTGCCAGGGAAACCCTTTTAGAGCCCACCAACTCTGACAGGGATTATTTGTGACCTTCACAGCTGTCTCCTCCTGAGATGACACCAGTCAGACCCACCCAACACTGGGTCCCACCCTGACCATCACGAAACCCTGGGACTGGTTTTGCAGGAATCTGGCTGGCAACATCAGATGTCAACTACCATGAACATTCAGCTGAAGAGGAATCGCCCAGCCCTTCCTGTCCCAGATTCAACTGAGAGTTGGCAACTGCAAGTCTCTCTGGGCCAGTTGGACACACACATGGCCCAGTCTGATAAAAGCACATGCAGAAGAACTCAAGAAGCAGTGAAGAGCTGCCTGGGATGCCTTCACATCAACCCAACTTCTTGTAGTGATCCCTCATCCACCCAACAAATATGTAACCCAGACCTCAATGAGCCTGGTTGGGTTTGGGTAAGAAGGTAGCCATGGGTCATTGTGTGTGCACGTGCTGGTCCTTTTTCCTTGAAGCTCCCTATATCTATCTCCCACGATCCCCATCTACCCATCCCATCCTCATCCGTCCACACTAGCACCCCATTCATGTGGCTAGCTCCCTCTCTCCCTCCCTCAAGACTAAGTTCTGAGCTGGCCTTCCTGGTTTGGATGTCCCACATGGCCCCACCTAGTGGTTGTAGTAGTCATGTATTTACTTCCTGTTTGAGAAACCACCTGTCACCTTGTCTGCCTATCTCAATAGAATATGACCTTCTTGAGGGTGGATATTTACCTCCTTCAAAAAGGCCATGGAAAAACAGGATTGAAAGATTATGGACTTTTTCCATAAACTTTTGAAAGCTTTTGTGTTCTTGAGTCTAATCCAACCCACAGAGACACCCCCCCCCACCCCGCTCCCAGGACAGAGTAGAACTGTCCCATAGAGTTTCCAAGACCTTATAACTCTTTATGGAAGCTGATGGCCTCATCTTTCTCCCCAGAGTATACTGGAGGACTCAAACCAGAGACCTTTTGGTTTGCACCAAAGCACTTGATGACCATTGCAACTCAATCAAGATCATTTCACCATCAGTGCATTGAAAGGCGGTTAAAGCTCAACAAATATTCATGGAAAAGGGATTTTCAACCCACTTTCTCCACTACAGTTTTTTTTTTAAGTCAAGTCTATAAGCCTGGCCTATACTACAGCTCGCCTTGATGATGTTGTGGCTAAGTATTGAACTGTGATCCCCGTGGTCTGCACTTTAAAATCACCATGGGAGAATGGCTGGGTTTTCTACTCCAGTAAACAGAGTCTCAGAAGCCCACAGAAGGTCGTTATGCATCAACATTGTGTTCATGGCAGTGTGTATGGCTTTTTTAAAAAAAAATACAACTTAACTCACTCTACCAAATCAATGCCCATTCATAGAGGCCTATAATACAAGGGAGCCTAGATAGACAATGGACTTCCACTCACATACTCTCTGAACCCAAGAGCACTTTGTTCTACTAGCACTCTGTGCTGTTCCCCTTCCCTGATATAATTGCTGAAGACAAAATGCGTGCGTAAGGAAATTCGGTGAAGAAAGCTGATGGTGCCTGGCTATCAAAAGATAGAGTGTCTGGAGTCTTAAAGGCTTGAAGTTCAATAAGCAGCCATCTAGCTGAGAAGCAACACGCTTACATGGAGAAAGCACACCAGCCTGTGTGATCATGAGGTTTCAATGAGATCAAGTATCAAAAACACAAAACAAAACAAACAAAAAGCATATCAATGGGAATGAGAGGGAGTTGTCCATTGGACACCATCTTTTCAGAATGGCAACAAGGAAGAGGAGAGCCAGCCAGGAGGCAGTATATCACCGATGAAACACACAACCTTCCTCTGGTTCTTTAATGCTTCCCCCCACTACCATGACCCCGATTCTGTCTCACAAATCTGGCTAGACCAGAACATGTATACTGGTACATATAAGAGCTCACAACACAAGGAATCCAGAACATAACCCCCCTCCCCCCCAGGACCAATAAGGGAAGTAGTGATACTGAGGGGTGGGGAAAGTTAGGGGAAATCAATCACAATGATTAACCTAAGGTCCCCATACTAGGGACATGAAAAGCAGAAAAGTGGGTGAAATGAAACAGCAGTTGATGTAAGACATGAACAACAACCAAAAAAGGAATAATTTGTAAATTATCAAGGGGGCAGAGGGAGGGAGGTTGGGAGAAGGAGGGGATAAAATGAGGATCTGATGCCAGGGGCTCAAGGAGAA
>PVJH01036307.1:0-18893 GCA_004026705.1 Nesogale talazaci | reverse complement strand
CCCCCGCCAATGTGAGAAATTAACTTGAAACTAGGAAACCTGCTAAGGCCAATATCTAGAGTTTGCAGTTTAAAAAACGATTGGCTAACATTTGGAAAACAACATGAAGTTTGTCTTCCCCAAAAGCATTTCCCAATCATGCTTAAGGATTATACCTACTGATCTATGATGCAGCTTCCTTTTTGTTTTGATATATACAGGGTGCACATTTGAGATCAAAGCATAGGTATTGATGTTTATATATGGATTGATTGATTGGCTAAGTGGAGCCCAGATATTTTAATTTCCCCTCTCCCCTAAGAATCACCTTTGCAGTTCGGTTTACTTACGGTACTGTTTCTTCACCCTATCTGTCGCTACTCACATCAGATATTGTGCTCACCATGGTAACCACCCACTCACTTTCCCTGTTATTTCATTTATCAGACTGTGCACAGGCTGGAAAGCCTATGTTGCTTTATTTTAACTCAGATAGGAGTCAATCAAGCTCACCCAAAATGCAATGTCATTTAAAGCGCCCAAGTTTCACTTAGAAATAAAAAGCAATTATAAATGTGTGTTGGTCAGAAACCAACTGATACTAGGATAACAAAACTGGAGGTGGGCGGGCAAGTCTGGTCAATTGTCAGCAGATTTTCTTTTCCTTTTAATTTTAAAATGGGGTTATCATAAAGTTTTCTAAGTGATCTGAACGGGTATCCTGCTGAGCAGAGAGGCTGTGAGGAGCGGCCAGGTTGGGTCATGAGACAGCAGCAAGGCCGGCTGATTGAGACGACCTACATGTGAAAGGAGCCATGCATTCTTCTATATGGAGTTCTCGTATACCCTCAAGCTAGGAGAAAAGATTTGAACAGCAAAGTGGCTTTCAAGGTAGTCTCTGCAGTGTCTTTCGCATTTACTGATGATATCAGCCAAGTTCCACTCCAGATGACAAGGAGGTAGGCTGAAATCTGCTGAAAGTCAGAGCCCAGAGGTCTGGAGTCTTGGCAGGGAGCATCACTCCCTGATGGCCCTGACCCTCTATTCCACCCCCACCGCCATTCCCCCCAAGAGGGAGGGCTGTCAATCTCACTGGCAGATTATCGCTCTGTGAAACACAGTTATGTGGCCACCATTTTCAACTCAGTCACATGAAACGTGGGATCTGATTTCTAAATCAATTATGGCAGATCCTGTGATGTAGTATTTGGGGGAGTCTTTAGCATAAAGGCTCTCACTCTCCCCCTTTCTCCATACAGCCTGAAAACATGACCTCTTCTGGCTCTTCTAAATGGACATGATTGATCTCTACAGATAAAAAACTATCTTCCTGAACACATATGCCTGTCCTACTAAGATAGATTCCTTGCCTGACTCTCAACCACCATGATGGACTGTTAGAAGAGGTCTGCAAAATGACTCTCTCCATTGGAAAGGGACTCTACAACTTCTAAGACAGATCTGTTGTTTGGGAAGCAAGACTTTCCATATCCTTAAGGCTGAGATTTAATGTTGTTTTAAAACATATGAACAATTCTCACCCTTCTCAAATCAGACAGACATTGTTGAGGGAGAATCTCACCCTATTTAATACATCCACTTATTCCCAGGTTGAAGTTGCCTGGAGATTTATCTTGAGGGTGACACTGCTTAGTAAGTTACACCAAACCCTGTGAACAAGAAAGAAGCCTTTGGGATCCAGGGCTGCGAAGACTGTCCTGCATAAAGGCCATTGTAATTGTCATTCATAGGCAGGGTCAGTGGTCCCTTCCCCACTGTCCTCTCCCTCACGCCAACAAAAAGATCACTGTCATCAAGTTGATTCTTGGTCATAGCATTCTTACAGGACAGAACTGTCCCTGTGGGTTTCCAAGACTCTAACCATTAGACTAGAAAGCCTGTCCTTCTTTCTTAAATAACTGCTCCTGTCAACTGCTGACCTTGCAGTTAGCAGATGGCATGCAACTACACCACCAGAATCGTCACCCACTCCTCCCTTACCCAGGGCTAACCTATCTTGTACATGTTAGGTAGATAGAGACACTTGGTGGGAACCAGTGTTCTTTGAGGGGACTGTGGGTGATACACACAGTGGCATCTGGAATATCTGGAACACTCATTGTCATTTTGCTTCCCCCAATCACTGTTATGTGTCCTAATGAGTTTTCTCTCACCCCCAACTTCCAAGATTCCTTAGTAAATTTCCCACAGCTCCTTGCTCCTTGCTTCAAAAACCCTTCTAGTTCCAATATCTTCTCTGTCAAACAGAGAAAAAAGAGTGAGAGACTAGGTTGGGGTATAAGTCTAGCAGCTCTCTGATTTGATTGGCAGCTGGGTATTTGATTCTAATTCCAACCCAGCCAAACCCAGTTGGGTGAGTTCAGTCCAATCACTTACACCTGAGATTTTGCATCTGGCAAACCGCGGGTTTAATGAGCTGAACGAAGTGGGAATGCTTTAAAAATCTCAAATCACCTTGAGAGCAAACATCAGATGCCACAGGACTCTGCTGAAGTCAGAACTGATGAAATCCTGATGGGGTCATAGGTTTGCAAAGCTGTCTCTCGAATGGCATCAGAGTTCTTCCATGGACCCACACAAGGAATGCAGCCTTAAACCTCTGTGTCTGTTGTGGTGGTTTGTTTGTTCTGCCCCGAACTCAGTTTCAGCTCCTGACAACCCCTGACTTTCCAGGGACCTCTGGGTGGGTCTCTGGATTACAAACAAGACCCTTTCTCAGGTGTGTCTGTAAAATGAATTTGTAGGTAAGTTGGAACTGGGGTGTAGTGCAAGAAGAGGCACCCAACCTTTACGATGATTTCAAAGCTGAGGATTTTATCGAGAATAGGAATTGGTTCAATCATTTCAAAGTGAGAAAAAAATATATATATATATATAACTTTACAGGGCTAGTTTGAATTGTCTTTAAATCTTTGGGTGTGAAGAGGGACAAGGCCCATAGAAGGCTGAAATGTGGGTACCACTCACGACTCTCTTCCATATCAAATCAGTCATCAAACCCCATACACTCTCCCTCCAAAATGCCTCTCCAGTTTGTCTCTCTCTGTTTCCATGGCTGCTGACATGATGGTCATGCTCAGGTTATTGCAACAACAGCATTTAAACTGGCTTCTTACCTTTAATCTCACTCCCCCAAACAAGTCTTCACACTAACCTAGAACTCCATTGAAAATGTTGAATTGGCTATGTCCTTCCCCTGTTAAAATCCTGTGCAGGCTCCTGTCAGCTTCAACCTAAAACCCACACTCCCAGCGAATCATGTGTATTTGTGAATCTTGCTCTCCTGAATTAGCAGCAACAGGGTCCCTTCACTTCATCCCCTCTTCTAAAATGCTCTGCAACCCTCAAACAATGCTGTCTTGAAGAACTCTGTCCATCACAGACAATCAATGGCTGCCCTCACTTTCCCACAGCCCCTCTGACATACCTCTTGCTCCAGCATGTTCTCCATCAGCCTGTAGTCTTTTGGATCTTTGTTTGATGGAAGGAACCATTGGCATGAGCCAGCGCAGCATTTCTGGTGAGGTGGTTTCAAGGTATCACGGACGACGCAGCAGTAATCCCCAGACACATCGGAACAGCTCTGTGGCAAAGAGCCATGCCTACCTTACTTTCTGCAAAGGCCGATGTCATTCCGGCAACACCCTTGGCTTAGGCCGCCTGAATCATAGGCACCTCCTCCATGAAACAAGTCCAGTTCCTGGGAACCCATCTGGTTCCTCCACTTTTGTGACTTCAGAGACTTTATGCTCGTGTTTGCAAAATAGTTGCCTTGCCCAGGAATAATGTAAGCAAATTACTGTTGCTCTGGATTTGAGTCTTTCCTTCTAGAATGCAGGCATCCTGATAAACACCGCACTTCCAGGTAGGTCATTTCTAGGCTCCTGGCAGTGAAGATCTCTAAATAGATCATTTTAGACAGTGCTAGATTAGAAAGAGTTCCACACAGGAACTGAAAGAAGTGTAATTTCTAGTGCATCTCTTTCTTGTGGGCCAACTGCTAAACAGGAAAGGTTAGAAAGCTTAAATTCCTCTGGTTTAACAGGCTTATTTATGTGCTCCCAGGAAGGGTGGTATTATAAGCTATTCTGTATGTGATTAATTACAAAGTACAATACTGGATGGTTTCCATTCAAATCCAAAGCAAAAGAAAAAAAATGGAGGCTCCAATTAGGCAGAAGTTTCTTATGATACTGAATGGCATTTAATGGATCAAAAACAAAGGTGGAGGTTTTCAGAAGTAAATTCAAACAATAATAACCTCCAATGCTTCCTACGTCAAACAAACAAGCAAGCAGACAAACAGAAATCACTCATCTCCCCAAATTAAAAATACCTCTTCAGTGAGGTATTGTTTTTCCTCAGACTTGGAGGGTGGGCACTAAAACCTGGACTGAGAGACAGTGCGTGCTTGGAAGCAACTGCCAAAATTGATTGGAAATCACACTGCTTTGCAGCAAGTTGTCCAGACCAGTCAAGCCAGTCTTTACCAACCTCTGAGTGGAGCTGAAAAAAATGCAGGATCATAATTTTTCAGTGCTGCTGATAAAAGGCCCAGCAGGAGTCAACTTCATGGAACTTCTAGATGTTTAGACTCCATTGTGGGCAATTGGTAGTCTTTATAAATAGTATATTCACAGTGATTTGAATTTATCTATTTTTATGTAGCTACACTCACAGCTAAATGAACATATAACCATTTATTTATCTTTATTTAAGAGGAAGGAGAATCTGGCTTTATATGTCATAATGTCATAAGGTTAGAAACCATGCGACTTGTACGCGAAAACTAAACTTGCTTTATAGACAGGAAAACAAAACTACTTCCTCTACTCCCCCTCCCAACTATGCCAACTGTCAAACCATGCAAGTTCATTATGGTGGGGAACAAAACATTTTTTAATGGAAGAACAAAAAAGGAGCACAGTACCTATGACCACCCAGGATCAGTCACTTAATATTTTGGTTTATTTCCTTGTATTTTTCCCCTTCTGGATTTTTATGAAACGAAGGTCATAAATGCACAACTCAAATCACACCAGCATTTCATGTGCTCCATGTGCACATATTTTCTCAAGTTATTCAAAATATTTGGTAAAAATCATTTACTGACTCTGTAAGAGTGGTATTGTAAACGACTACAGCCAAGTCCCTGCTTTATGAGTACTTCAAAGTTAAAGTCATTCAGGATGTCTTTAAGAACAGCTATTTAAACCAGTGCAGTTGATCTTCCCAAACAACTGAGATGACTCAACATAGATCAGCCAAGGTCAGAAACATGTAAACAATAGGCATTCTACCTAGGCCAGAGAGCTTTGGTAACAGACTGGTTAAGCATTGGGTTGCTAAACCTAGGGTCCGCAGTTCCAAACCACCAGCTGCTCCCTCAAAGAAATACAGGGATTTGTATTCCTGTACAGAATGACAGTCTTGGGAACCCACAAACCCAGTTCTAACGTGTCTTATAGGGCTGCTATAAGGTAACATCCACCCACTGGCAGCACTTTGGGCTTGGAGTTTTTATAGATAGTCTCAGGGTCCCTGGTGGCACAGTTGGCTACCAAGTGAAAGCTGGAGGTTCAAACCCCCGATCTGCTCTGTAGGAGAAAATGTGTGCCCATGGAGACTATGGTCTTGGTAACCCTATAGGACAGTTCTACTCTCTTCTCTAGGGCCACTTTTGGAGTCTACAAAATGGCAAGGGCTGTTTTGGTGACACAAAGGTATGGTGGTTAAGCAGTGGGCTGCCATCTGCATGGTGCGCAGTTGGAAACCACCAGCAGCTCCGCGGTAGAAAGCCTGGGCTCTCTGTAGACAGTGGCAGCCCTGGAAACCCACAGGCGGTCGCTAGGAGTCAGCACAGACGCAAGGGCACTAAGTTGTGGCATTGGTGTAAGTTAACCAGAGAGACAGGTGTAGAGGTTGTCAGGACTGTTGTAGGGAACTCCAAAGGGATACATCTGATAGGCTTTCCGATAGACACAGAATAATCACGGGGATCCATGACATTAGAAAGGTGTTTTAAGAAAACTGAAAACTGCAGAGAGGAGACAAAGGCCAAGAAAGTTGTGCTGAGGATTTTTTTCCCCCATCCAGGCAACCTACCTGCTCATTCTGTTGTGGGACAGGAAAGCCTGTCACTGTAGCCCAAACTAGAGACCAGGTTGATTCAAGAAATTCTTAGTTTATTCCTAGAAATGCTTGCTGAAGGAAAATATCCAGGTTTCTCCTCTGAGCTGTATCAGAGTTCATGCCTGCTCTGAGATATACAGGAAACAGGTTTTTGCTTTTTCAAAAACGATGAGAAGAGATTATGAGATTAGCAGGAATTTGCAATGTCACAAGATGCAATCAATGCTCTGAGAAGGCAGCTTCCACAATGTTCAATAGGAATGATCGATCTCTGTATTGCTCCAGCGTCCATTAAATCACCATCCCCTGAAGCTTCCTGCACACTCCAAAGTGGGGACCTTTCTCTTGTCAGGCTAATTATCTTACTGACCTTGTTGGCCTCCTTCTCAAGTCAGGACATTCCTAGCATTAAGCTTAAAATGAATTAAGTACGAGGGTGAGGAAGGGGTTTGGGGGGTGGGTGGCTCTTACAGGTTGGATTTTTAACCAATTAAATCTTAATTTATGCTATATTTCTAATATTGAATTCCACGAGGGCATCAAGGGTTGTACTGCAAGAATTTCATTGGGAAACCTCAGCTCAAATATCTCACAACTCTGTACTTCTGCCTTCAGACTTCTGTGGTTCCCAACTCAAAGAACATTTAAAGGGACCACGATTTGAGTTCCTCAAGGATGCCCAAACTACTGTTTGGACGTGAATGTAAACTGAAGGGCAGAGTTCTTCAGGGGAGGGTTAGAGAGATGGAAACACTGCCCTGCACTGTGTTTAGGGCTAGATGGAGGATATGTCCTTCTAGTTCCATATTTTGATATTTCTATTTAATAAAGATGCTATGATTTTTGTAGCAAGACTTTGCTGACTTATTCTTGTATACTTGTGATTATTGACATATTCACTGGAGTTAGATTCCACATCAGGGTCTGGCACTTCTGAGTGGCCTTCTGAGTTATGCATCTTTGCTGTCTCAGGTTCCTTATCTTTTCCTGAGAATAGAAGTTGTTTCTCCTGGTATGTTTATTCTTACATCAGTACCTTTTATGCACTCAGCCCAGCATTTGCTAGTCAGTACATGTTGGCTATATTAGGACACATACTGATGTTCTCAGTATTGTTCTTTGTTATTATTAGTGGTAACTGCCATCATTAGCAATTTATTATCATTCATTTGATTTTGATGATTTGATCTGGTCTGCAGCAATGCTATCAGAGAAGTCTGATGAAAAGCAGTTACTAAATAATTTAGATCTGATTTTTAAAAAACACATTTAAGGAGAAAAGCTGCAGTAGTTTGGATAGTCGGTCACAATCCCGAAGGTAAGGGCAAAAGTCTGTTTTCTGAGAAAGGGCCCTGTGTGGACTGTTGAAGTCATCATTTAGATGAAACACATACTCTCAGGATTGAGGAGTTAATGGGCAAACACGTGCAAGATCTCTCCCCTCACTCTCCCCAGAGGCCAACTGACCATAGACTGCTCTTGAATGTTTCTCATGTAACAGCCATTAACACCTATGAGGTCGCTCTTACTCAGAAAATCCACCTAACATATTTCTCTATCACTTCAACATACTGACAACAGACTCAAAGATTACCCCACACAAGCTTAAACATGGAATTTTCAATACAAGGAGAAGATGAAAATCGAAACGTTTAATGGATTTATTTTGGAGTTTAAAAGAGATGGGTGAGAGTCCAAAGGCAATAAAATCAACATTGTATTACTGAGACTTTGTGAGAAATTGAGATGTATGTATTCATTAATATGCCTGTTTTTCTGCAAAGTGAATAATCTAAAAAGAAAGCTTGGTGATTTTTCTCAGAAGCAGTAAAAAGGGTCCAAGCTATTGTTCGTTAGGAGTCCTTTTATGGTTTCATGTGTCATTTGGGGAGAGGATTGGGGATGGGCCGTATCGGGACAGATTTGGGCTCTGGTCGTAAGCTTGCAAGTCATCGCTGGGTAGAACTGTTTTCCGAGGGCTTCCCACACTGTCTCTCTCTCTTTATTATTATTTTTTGGGGGGGCATCACTGCTCTCCGGTGGTGGGAGTAGGAGGCCCGGCCCCACTGATGAAATTGAACCTCCGTCCCATTGGGCCACAGTCACGCGCACAACCACTACGCCACTGGGGCTCAGTCCCACTGTCTCTCTTATAGGAGTGGAAGGCCCTGTTTTTCCTTTCTTCCTTGGAACAGCTGGTGGTTTGGAATCTGTGACCTGTGGAGGGCAGCCCAATGTGGAACCACTACTTAGAAATTCACAAGTGCTGAGCCTATTATACAAGGTGCGGTGTGGGTCTCTAAAGCCACTAAACAGAACTTCACAAAAACTGATCCCTTCTCAATACTGTGGATTATGGCTGTATAGATTTATAGTAGCCATTAAATATTGTTAAAAGCAGTGTATTTTATTAGGTATTGCATAAAGATTTCTGAATCTGCACAGAAGATGGCATGTAGCTAGTTCTCACTAAGTCCTGATGTGACTACCTATAGGATCCACACATAAACATGTCCTTTGCTTCCACCATCTAGCTATACCCTGTTTGGGGTTCAACTATCTGAAGGCAAGTAGCACATTCTGCCATTTTCCTGCCTTCTTCCTCTTCTTCCATCATTAACAGCTCTCCTCCCAGCTCACTATTTTTCCCAGCTGCCTTTTTCCTTCTTCTCCTTATAACCCCCAGTTTCTGGGGAACCCTAGGTGTGATGTCTGTATCTTTGCTTTCAGATACCGATGGCAGAGAAAGATGCTCCTATGATGCCCATGGAGGTCACCGTGAACTCATATCTGGACAATGTTATTTAGAAGAATTGTTTTTCAGGTTGTAAATGATGACTTATCAAAGGACTCTGAAATCAATTTAGTATTTCATGATAGCTTTTCTTAAAAACAGCCTAAAGTAGAAATAGAAAATATACGTTGGTATCTGTAGACAATGAGAGTACTGTTTCATGGAACTTTTATTTCATGTGTTTAAATATATGTGCCTGTGTGCACTTAGGTATACACACATTAACATATGTATGGAAAAATTCATTCACACAGTCAGGCTTCCACACACATGCAGGACACCTCACAAGATGCACCAAACCTGATGTAGGTGTTAGCTCCACACACCTGCCTGCTCAGTACTCCTTGTGTGAGGCTCAAATGGCAATGATAAACACATGGTAGCTTGGTATGTGCATGTCTTGTGATTTACAGTAAACTCTATTTCTTACTATATCTTGAAGAGAGTTAGACAGGAACTGGAAGGTAATGGAATCAAAGTCATGACACCCAAATCCTTTCTTTGGCTCTTAAGTAAATCATTTGCAATTTCATAGCTATTCATTTTCAGAGCAAGAGCCGCTGACCAGTAAGTACAAAGTGAGTCTTGAAGGTAATTGTTTGGGTACTCATAAACTCAAATTATGCTTAACTAGAGTGGATGGAGCACTTTCATTTGTTATTCTATCAAGAAGGCTGGCTGCCTGTGGCAGTTACATAATCTCATGCCAACTTGATAAGTAGAGAGTGGGCTGAAGTCTAGCTTGTCAGTTGGGTCACAGTCTGATGGTACCTCCTTGTGAGTGTGATCTTTGCATAAGGCCTCAGAAAGAGGGTCCTGGGAACCTTCTCCTCTCTCTCTCTCTCTCTCTGATTCATCTTCCTGTTGGCCAAGCCACTTCTAGCCACACTAATGGCAGCCAGACAGAGCTCTGGAGATGTATCCACCATCATTGGATCTACAAGGCTGTGCACCCTCTGGCCTGAGAGATTCCTGCATATTTCACATCATTATGTGTCACTTTGTGGGTCTGAAGAGGGATTTATAGACTAGTATCTGACTTATGGATTTGATCTGGACTGGGCTGAGATGTCTGCCTGATATATAATTACTTCTTCATATAAATCACTCTCTTACACACATATAAGTGTCCCTGGACTTGTTTTTCTAATCAACTCTAATACCATGTCATATGATGTTTGGATATATATCACTGCTTCCACTACACAGGCAGAGTGAGGGACATTCCAAATTTGAGGACAAGATACTTTAAAAAATTTTTGTCTTTATGATTTTTTGAATTATTCATGGTTTTCAGTTATCATTTTCCATATTTTTATTATAAATTTAGTTTAGGTTTTCCTTATAAACTTGTGAATAGTTTTATTATGCTTTAGCTTCAACCTGTGAATAAGCTTATTAGCTCTTAGTGATACATATTCTGTATCAATATCTTAGCTCCACACACCTGCTTGCTCAGTACCCCTTGTGTGAGGCCTGAATGGCAATGATAAACACATGATAGCTTGGTATGTGCATGTCTTGTGGTTTACAGTAGACTCACAGAGTTCTCTCCAAGTGAGTTTGTTTGTCCTGCAATTTGGAAACTGAGAGTGACTGCGGGGGATGAGACATAGGGTGCAAGACCCTTTCTGAATAAGACTGAAATAAAAAAGGTTGAGATCCATTGATTTTACAAATGTAAAGGTGGAGGCCTGGGGAATCGAACCAACCAAATCAAGAGCAGCAATGGCACCTGAACAAGAACTCAGACCTCCACATTTTCTCCCATTACTGATAAAGCACTTTGCTTTCAGCTTCACCCCAGGCACAAGACCTGGCCAGAGCAGAGGCACCATCAGTTTGAGAGTAGAGACTTCTTTTCTTCAACTATCCTGTTGAATACTATAAAAATCACAGACACGTACCTCCCAGACTGTCAAATATCAGTAATTTCACATGCTTCCACTTGATTGTTATATTTTAAAAGCACCTGCCTATGGCACTCTGCGATTACAATTGGGACCCAAGAAAGATCATGATATATTTGTTAAGAACATAGATTTGAACTCAATGGCCAAGGTTCAAATCCCAGTACTTACTTTGGCAGGCCACGTGCCCCTGGCCAGATTTCTCTCCAGTGTTCTTCAAGGCAGCACGGAGCTCTACAAGTGCTTTCTCTGATCAGTCCCATTACAAAGGGCCTTTAGAAAGTTCCTGGGGGACATTGCATTATCTTTCCATTCCATCTTTTAGAAATCCCCTTGCATTAGTCCTAAGACTCAACATATTCACTAATTAGCCAGATGACATGGCCGAGTTAGGACAAAAGGACACACTTTTCTGAAAGGGGGTTTTCAGACATGGAAGCTTTTCCAGAGACCAAAGATTTTGGAAGCTCCTTGGCAAAATCAGATGCCTAGCTGATTGACTGGCACTTGGCCATGCCATTTCCAACAGTTCTCTCAAAGGTCCTATTTTTCTCTGCAGGCAAGATGAGTTAATGAATAAAACACAGAGAGATAGAGCGGGGGTGGGGGGTGGGGGTGAAACATCCTAGCAACAGAAACCAGCTGTGTTTGTGATTTGTTGCTCTGGTTTTTTTTTTTTAAGCTATTTCAAAAATATGGTTTGCTTGCTAAAGGGCCTGCTTCTTCTGTAGGCAGTGAAAAAATATTGCCCTAAACTATGAAGGGAAGAAAACAAAACATGCATTTGCAATGGAAGCACTGCTTTGTTTAGCTTGTGGTATACAGAGGAGACAATAATGTATGGGGTGAATCGGAGTGCAGCAGAGGGATTCCATTTCGACCTGAGGCTGCCTAATTAGTTCTTCATAGATGGCAGTGTTCAATTTACTGAGCATCTGTCCATGACAGAATCTGGGGCACTGTGGGTGGTACACGTCCAAGATAACTTTGCAGCCACAAAGGCAAAGCTACAAGGCTCATTCCATTTGCTGAAATAAAATGTGAATGTGAAATTTCACTTGGCAATTAAGTGAATAGGCCACACGGGAGGGCCCGACCAATCAAGGCTGCTTGGAGGCAGGTAAACATTCTCCCTGGAAGCTGTGGCTCCTTAGAAAGGTATGGAGGAGAGGCATGTTCAGAAGCAAGATGCGATGTGATGCTCAGAGAGATGTCTGCAGCTTAGATCTTAGGAGTAGGACTGGGGTCTACTAATCCAACTCTTTTATCAGAGAAACCATTTACAAGATGACCTTCACAATACTCCCACTATTTACTCCTGAAAAATACCAATTCTCCCAATGGTATGTGGAGGGTGGGGAAGAAAATCAATTGGTGAGAACAAGAAGAAAATAATGAAAGGGTTTTATGGTGAAGCACGTGTTTACGAATTACATCCATTTTCCTTCCATTCTAGATGTACCCCTTTTGATCTGCTCTCGGTTCTATAAGATGAGCTCGCCAGTGAAGATGCATTTCCAGGACCATTTTGTTCTCCTGCAGCAACTGTGAACTGCAAATGCAACTCCAGCTACTGCTGAACGAATTCTCTTTTCATCTGAGCTACAAGGACCGCCCTACCATATGAGGCAGGTATTTGTTTTTTAATACGGGCAAAGGTGAAACAATTCTTTAAGTTAAAACTGACCTCCCTGTACCCTTGACCCAAGGAGGCCTGCAAGTGCAGTGGTTAAGCACTCACTCAGCTGCTCACTAAAAAGCCAGTGGCTGGAGTCACCCAGGAGCTAAGTAAGACCAAGACCTGATGATCTACTTCTGAAAGTCCTCCTGCCTCCTGGGGGTCACTGGGAGTAAAGGTTCCATGCGACAGCATTGACGAGCAACTGCTTCTACCCACTTGTTCCAGTGAGGGCTTCCGTGTCCTAGCACTGGAAAGTCTAGGGTTCTAACAGGGTGAATTGACTTGGCAGCTCATCTGAACGTACAAATGTCTCATTTTCTCCATTTAATTTTCTGGTGAGTCTACTCTACAGTGTTCCCTCTTCCTGTCCTTACCTCCATGTCCCTCCTTCCTGTCCCTTCAGCTTCAGATGAAGGGCTGGATCGTAGGGGGCCCACAAGGGAGGAGATGAGAGAGTGGCTTTGCAGAGCTTATTAGGGATGCCAACGCTCATCTGTCTTCCCCATCCTTCTGTGAGAAAAGAGGTTGCCCTCAGGTTCAGATCCTGGATGCACTATCTTTTCCTGGGAGCTTCCATGTGCACCATTCAAATGATAGGTGATTACTTTGTAATCTCAAACAGCTACCATTACTTTGTTTACCAAAACCCATGTGAGCAAATGACTAACTGGCCACATTAATGGTATAATTTACTGATTTATGATGCCTGGAAGATAATGTGATGTAAAGTGCATAGCCCCCCCCCCCACACACACACATTACATTGAAAATAAGGGCAGGTTTTCCCTGAGGGTTGCTCTTCCAAGGCATACATGAGTCAGCTGCAGACTGCTAGCATTCTTGTTCCTGCGAAAAGGTACCTGTCACACAATGGGACAGCTGGGTTGACTGTGCTTTTCTGAGTGCATTAAGCAGAGAGCTTGGAAATAACTGGTCTTTGGTCCCAGTTTCTTGCTGCCTCATCTCAGCAGGAGACACAGACAGCCTGGGAAGCAGCTTTTTGTAGAAAGGCAGAATTCTAAGTCATAAGGCTATCCACAAAATTGCTGTCACCATCTTGACCTCTCTGAAGTTTATTCTCCTCAAATATTGCATTTTCAACGCTGGACGAAATAGCTAAGCTGCGGGATCCTGTCATCCTCTCTCCTACATGCTGGAACCCTCAGTCCTTCCCTAGTCTCCACGACCCAAGTCCGCATCGCCTCTCACCTGGATGGTAAGAGTCCTGCCTTATTCTGATCTCTCATCAAGGCGAACCTCAGATAAACAAAGCCTGTTCAAAGTTCTTGAAAAAGTATCCACTGTTCACGGCAAAGCAGTGGAGGTGAATACACCTCGGGGACTATAGGATATGGTTCTCAAAGCATTTCTCAAAGGCAAAAAGCATTTCTGCTTGAAATAAGAAACCAATTCTTGCAGCCATCTGACACAGGGACTGCTGCTGGTGCCCTCCCTGGGTCCTGTGGATCTCTCATGAGTGTAACGATCAGGGCATCTTGAGGGGAGGAGGAGCTCCTCAAAGCAGACAGGCCAGAGTGTGCCCACGTTCGTCTGTGGGAGCTAAGCAGCTTACATGTGACCAGTGCAGGGGATTGACAGGGCTTCTGTCTTGAATTGTGGAATCTGTACAGCACTTACAATGAGCTAGAATGCTGCCAGAAGCAAACTGTTTCTCTTGTGTCAAAATACTGGAAAATGTGGCCAAACTCACTGAAGAGTTATGTATTTTTATTTTTCAACAAACTTCCACATTATGCTGCTCTTTTCTGTGAAGGATAAATTGTTATAAAACTGCTACCTAGAAAATTTCAACTGCTAAGAAAATATATAGGGAGAACAGTGAATCGAACCCTTAAAGGAAATCCCTCTGAAAATCAATTCAGGCAGATTACAGATAAAAGTTTCAAAAGTAGAACCAAAAATTTTAAGAATGGAACATAATATTAAAAACAACCACCACCACCCATCATATTATTAAAGTGTTAGCATCAGTAAATATTACTTAAATAGGGTACAAAAACTGCTAGTCGTAAAGTGAAAGATTGATAAAGTGAAATTATTTTCAAATTAGGCTTCTTTCATTATTAAAAAATCCATGGTCAGGGAGTAAGGGAAAAATGAGGAACAGATACCAAGGTCTCAAGTAGAAAGAAAACATTTTGAAAATGATGATGGCAACATATGTGCAAATATGTTTGACACAATGTATGTATGGATTGTGATAAGAGCTGTATGAACCCCCAATAAAATGATTTAAAAAATATCCATGACCAGGAAAGGGGAAAGCCACTTTAACATATGCATACCTATAACTAGAATGGCATGGATTCAGAATTGAAAAAGGAAAGAGAAGATGACACACCAGCTATACAGGTAAGTGACTGAATGAAGCAATTCACAATAGAAGATATTCAAGAGGACAATACACGTATGACAAGCAGCTCAGCCTTAACCTCATTCACCACCCAGGCCAAGTCCCCTGCCTTTCAGTCAATTCCTAACCAGAGAGACCAACTCAAGGTTTTCTGGGACTGTGACTCTTTAGAGGAGCAAGTAGCTGGGTTGTTCCCCTATGGAGGGACTGGTAGGTTTGAAGAATAGATCACATGGTCAGTAGTCCAATGCTTACTTGACAGTGTGCTTCCTCAGCTTCTTCATTATCCACTAACATAAAAAATTTAAAAGTCTCCACGGCCATAGAGTCTATTCTAATGCAGAGAGATGATGTTTGGGGACTGTAAATCTTTACAGATTGGTGGGGGGTAATAAGTGCCCACCTGGAGGTTAGCAGTCCAATGCTTAGATGACACTGCCACCAGGGATGCTTATGGTACTCACCATGCAGCTGCAGCTTACTAGGTTTCCTGGAAGATGGAATATATATATATATATGTATATATATACACACACATATATATACCTCTTCATACTTCTCCCGTGAATTACAACTGAAAATCCTAGCTATGGTACATAAGGCAAACATAAAGAAGACTGAAAGTTGAAAAGAAGAAAGAAATCTGGCTAGAGGCTTTGGCACTCAGCAAATACAAAGAGTTCTCTGAATTTTCTCTTTGTTTCATGTATTTCGGGGTAGGTTCTAGAGACGCTAACAACATGGGAAGGCCACAGTATGTGTGCACCTAACAAGAGTCATTACAAAAAAAAAAAGCCTGTTCTCTCAAGTCAGAGAGGCAGGAATGAAGTAACTTAGCAAGACAGATGCATCCTTCAGTGTGGCAATAGTTGACATCCTCTGCTGATGGGAGGTTGGATTCACCCAGAGGGATCTCAGAGGAAAGGTCTGCTGATCTACTTGTGCAAAATCAGACATGAAAACCTCCACAGAGAAGAGTTCCATTCTGTGGAATCACCAGTAGGTACAGTCATTGCTCTACTCCAGGAAAATAGTTCAGCATTATTATTTGAAGATTTCATAGTTGCAATTTAAACTAGTTGCTAAAATCAATATGAAACTCCACAATTAAATGCATGGCACTTTCATGGCCCCAGATCGACATGCCCAAATGGTTGGAACATTTGTCCTCAAGCATGCATTTTTCCCAGCTGAGTTCAAACAGTGTGGGAGTCTGTCCTCTGCCAACTCTGTGAGGGTCTCTTTTGTGGGTTGTTTATTGTCAGGATTTTCACAAGCCTTTTAACTGAGGATTGAAAATGGCCCCAAGGATAGTGTTTCAGTGTGACATAAGAACAGAGTTAGGTCAAAATGTAGCAAACACCTAAATGTTAAGTCTAACACTATATAAAGCTCATAAAGAAAGTGACAGAATAAAATCAGGAGCCATAATTGATGGCATAGATGATCAAACATCACTAATAATGTACCCAAGACAGGGTAAACCAGACATCTGGGCCACCTAAAAATTAAATAGCTGTGTCTGTCAAAGGACTGCACATAGAACCTTCAGATTGTGTGTATGTGTATGTATGTGTGTGTGTGAAATTGGCAATGATCTGGCTGACATGGATATGATCTCTAAAATTTAATTGAGGAGGTGTTGACTAAAAAGCATCTAGAACCAAAGACTAAACAACCAAAGACTAAAACATGGGCACAAGACGTGGAAACGTCACCAAAGAAGACACTCTGGGGGCTTACAAGTACATGAAATGATACTCAAGCCATTAAAGAAAGAAAAATAAAAACTACCATAAGATATTGCCTCCAGGTGCAGTGAAGCACCGTGGAAACATACGTGATTCCTCTAGTTCCTGAATGCTTCTCCCACCCCCACACAACTGTGACCCAGTTCTAGCTTACAAATATGACTAGACCAAAGAACACACATTGGTACAGATATGAACTCTCAATACATGGCATTGAGGAGAGAGAAACCCCTCAGGAACAGTAGTAATATTAGGAGGGTAGGGGGATGGTGGGGAAGGAGGAAAAGGGAGAAAGAAGGAACCCATCACAAGGTTGGATATGTAGGTTGGATATGTCCCCCACAAAAGCAACGAATAACAGAAATGTGGGTGAATGAAGACAATGGACAATGTAATACATGAAATAATAACGATATATAATTGATCGTGAAGGATTCATGAAGGTGGTGGAGGGAGGGGAAAAAAGAGGAGCTTAAACCAAGGGATCAAGTAAAAATATTTTGGAAATGATTATAGCAACATATGTACAAATACGATTGTATAGTACAAGCACTATAGAAAATGATATGGCATTTCCTTTAAATAGCAGACTTGGAAATATCACAATCCATCAAATTCAATCCTAAATTTACATTGCAAAGAAATAAAACTGGTAACAAATAGACATATGCATGTATCACAGAATTGTTCACAAGAGCAAAAACATAGAAATAATGAATATGTCCATAAACAGATGAACGGATAAGCACATTGTGGTACATACATGCAATGGAATATTGTGGAATAAGAAATAATAGTGAATTCATAAACCAAACTTACAATATAAAGGCATATGAAGGGCAATTATACTGAGTGAAATAAGCCAGTCACCAAAGGATAACTATTGTATAAAATCAGTATTTAAAAAAAATTCTGAGTAGATTTACATACACATACATACAAAAAAACTGATGGGAGGGGGAAGGAGGGGAATCTCAAGTTAGATTACAGGCATGTGCTAATTTGGATGAAGTCAATATAATGTGACCAGTGCAAAGGAAGACATGGAGAAGGAATTAGAGAAAATTCTATAAAGTGTACATTACTACAATAATAATGCCAAATAATGATTTATAAGTGGATACAAAAATAGATACATTTGCTAAATAGACACAGGACACCATACTAGAGAATACCCAAATACATACATAGGTATGCATGTGGATAGATGTTTCTCCATACATAGCAGTAAGTAATATACATATATTCACATATAATATAGTGCATAGGGGACACATGGAACTTCCTAGGCATAAAGAAGCAGTTGGCTGGTCTGAGCTACTGGGTTTGAAGGCTAAAGGTCATAGTTTCAGGAGACACCAATTGGCACTGGATGATTAATAATGTACTACTTCTTGATCTGATGAGTAGTGTCTGGTCTCTTCCCATCTGGTATGTAAAGAAGAAGGAAGAAAAACCAAAGAATTAAGGAACATCCAAAGGACTAATGGACCACAGAAGAATGAGATAGTGTCTGGCTGTAGCTACCAACAGCTCTGAAGAGGAACATCTTTCTGGTTAGTGTGGATGAAAAATGGAAAACGATATTCAAATTTATTAAACAAAACCAGACTAACTGGCCTTGGAGGAGATTGGAAGAATCCCCCAGATCAATTGCCCTGTGACGACATTCTCACGTAGAGCTCCAGCTACCCCGGGAGAACACCTGCCAGTGAAGAAAATAAGCGAGAGCACTTGGGAGGTATATGTTCAAAAGTACAATCAGCCATAAAATACCCAAGGAAAGCATCTGCCCCATAGCAAAAATGCGAAGGTAGGAAAAGACAGGCAGAGACATGTGACAGTGGATATGGAGGCACGTGCGTGCTGATACATTATGGGGACCTCAACCAGTGTCACAGAACAATTTATGTATGAACGATTTCAAGCTAGTTTGATCTATAAGCTTTCAGCTAAAGCACCATAAAATGTTCAAAACAAAATAGTCATAAATTATACACGGGACATTTTATTTTTCGTGAGAGTTTTTGATAGGATAACACACACACAAATAAATAATGAAGGTGCATTTCAGTAGATAAGGGCAATTTTAGTGTTCAAGTTGATTAGGCTGAGTTGAGAAGAAGTTGTTAGATGCAGTCAAATGATTCAATTGAAGGATGTTTAAGAGTAGTTTCACAAATACTTTGAAAACAAGAAATAAAAATATGTCTCTAAAATATCCACACATTCACTGACACATAATGCAAGA
>PVJH01036306.1:0-18888 GCA_004026705.1 Nesogale talazaci | reverse complement strand
AGAAGCTAGAGAGCCACGAGAACTTTCAGAAACGTCTCCTTTTTAAGTAATAAGAATAGGCCCAGGGCTGAGCTCCGATGGCATAGTGGTTGAGTGTGGGATTGCGGCCCACTGGCTTGGTGGTTCAAATCTAACAGCAGGTCTCCAGGAGCAAGGCTGGGCCTCCCACTCCCACCAGAGGGCAGTGATGTCCCTCTCCCCCCAAAAAAGAATAGGCCCAGTGGTGAGAGTGGCAATAGTAGGAGGATACAGGGAAGGTGGACTTGAAAGGGGGAACCGATCTGCTTATAACCTCCTCCCTGGGGTACGGACAACAGGGAAGTGGGTAAAGGGAAACATTAGACAGTATACGATATGACAAAATAATAATTTACAAATTATCAAGGGTTCTTGAAGGAGGGGAAAGCGGGGAGGGAGGGGAAATATGAGGAGCTGATATCAAGGGCTTAAGTAGAAAGCAAATGTTTTGAAAATGATTTTGGTAACTGTGTTCATCCAGGTAGACAAGAGACATAAATTCATAAACATGCATGTGTATTTAAGGGAGAGGTTTATATATAAGAGCACCTATATATTGAGAAAGCATCCTAGCCCAGTCCAGTTCGAGGTCGTAAGTCCAATAATAGCCCATCTGCCCTATACCAATCTGTAAGTTCTCTTCAGATTCACGAAGCACATGCAACGATTCCAGGACAATCACAGGCCATTGGGAGGAGAGTCTTGTGTATCCAGTGGTGGTAGAAGCATCTCAGCACTGTCAGGAGTCTCTGTGGCTTTCGTGGCTTCAGAGGTCTGGTTCCATCAGGGTCAACCCTTGTGGCTTCTCCGGGAATGCCTCCCAGGGAGACTGCCTTTGGGTCTCGTCAGTAGAGCATCTCCAAGGGACTGAGTTGTAAGTCTCTCGCCTCCAAGGAGGAACTATGACCAGACTGCCCAGAATTCTCAGGAGCAAGCTATGCCCACACAGACATCTCATTGGTGATTGACAGGCTAGACTCCACCCCTACACTCCCAATCCTGAAATTGACACCAGATTATTGGCTGCCACAGTAACAGATGTACAAATGTGCTTTGCATACACTAGGTGTATGTATTGATTGCGATAAGAGTTGTATGAACCCCCAATAAAGTGATTTTAGAAAGAAAAAAAAAGAATAGGTCCACCATTTGGAGAAGGGACATGGTGCCTGGAAAGGCAGGGCCAGCGATAGAGAGGAAGACCTTCGGCAGGGTGGGTTGACCAGGGCAGCAGCGGGCTCACTGTTAAGGTCATGGTGAGGTGGCACAGGACGTGGCGGTGCTTCTTTCCTTGACGCTACTTAGCAGCAGCAGCAGCAGCATGTATGTGCCGCTTTCCAGGCCCATCCGCTGGGATGTGCTCGTTACTGTCTTAACGACAAGCTGTGAGACAGCTAGCTTCATCTGCTGACTTTTCCTCTTTAACACAGCTTCACGAAAGTACATGCGGAAGGCAGATGGGGCGGCTCTTTCTTCTTTAAATCTCCTTTTGGAGGCTGGCCACTGCCACAGCCCGGGGCCCATGCCTGTCTCTGTCCCATGGCAGGCCAAGCCAGGCCAGATCTGCTTCAGGGCAGTGAGCAGGTGCACGCCCTTCTGAGGTCCCGGCCGCCTTTCCCACCAGCACACGGGCCCCTGAGGCTCCCTCGGCTGGCTGGGGCCTTGTGCAGCCTGGCCTCGGGAGTGCTCCACTGGGTAGGTCCTTCATTTAACAGCTCCCTTCCTTCTACACCCTGGTGGCCACAAGGTCAGCAGTTCAAAACCACCAGCCACTGATTGCAACCAGAACCCATTGGAGGGAGTCCCTGGGGCCAGTGGATGGCTGCAGACAGGGCCTCTCAGCAGCCTCCTCCTCTGGTACTCCCCAGGCCATCTCCAAAGAAAGGTCCCGTCCAAACAGTGGCTTCCAATGGGTTCCCCAGGCCACTTACATTCAAGACAGGTCTCTCTCCATTGCTTTTTAGAATTCCCCAAGAGGGATCACGTTGGCAGATTTTTCCTGAAAGACGCAGGAGAGCCGGTGGGGCTTGACTGGGAAGACATTGATGGAATCCTGGACGGTTGAGGAGAAGGCCGAGAAGGTTGTTTTGTCACAGCAGGGTGCCTTTGAGCTTAGCCACGGGACGGTCACGTGCTGGGGACAGTTTACTACCGAACTCCTCGCCTCTCGCCTTCTTTTTGTTCCCAGCACTCAAAGGATGTTTCCAAGGAACATGGCTGAGTCCCCCGAGGCCGCCACACTGCCACACTCAGGTGGTGTGGGCCCAGGAGTGCTCATGTGGCAGAGAAGGGCCCGAGGGCGGCTGGGGAGGCCGGGAAGTGATGGCCGCACACCTGGCTGCTTGTGGCTCACAGACTAGTTTCTGCAGCTTTGTAGAAATACTTCTGACTTAGCTTCTTTTGTTACGTCTGACTTAGCTTCTTACGTGAAAAGCACATGAAGCCACAGAGTTTCCATGACAGCCGTGGAAGCTCTCCTCCTGGCTATTTCTGATCGCCAGGATTAGAAGATTGATTAGAAGATGGTCTGCTAGTGGTTGTGCGCGGGACTGCGGCCCACTGGGATGGAGGTTCCATTCCGGCTCCCAGGAGCAAAGGCTGGGCCTCCTACTCCCACCACCTGAGGGCAGTGATGCCTTAAAAAAAAAAAAAGAAGATGGTCTGCATCCCCCACAGGGCCAGACAGGTCCCCAGCCCCGGGGGCCAAGCTGGCCGTGGGTGTTGGCTCCTCCTGAGTGTTACGTTTCAGGGAGGCCTCTTGCTCTGAGCACACAGACCCAAAAACACATGGGCAGGGCTCCTTAAAGAGCAGTCACCTCTGTAGCTGCTGCTGGAGGAGGGACAGGTCATGGGACGGGTCAGGCAAGGTGGCCGCGGGCAGGACTGAGCCAGAACAGGTGGATAACCTTCTCTTCAGAAACCCTCAGAAGGCATCCCTGGGGCACCCACGACTTATTAAAGCCCTCCCCCACCCGGCACGGTCTGGGGGGTCTTCTGGGGGGTGGGTGGAGACAAGGGCCGCACAGCCCTGACCCAGGCAGCTCAGACGGTTCAGAGAGGGCCCTAAGGTTGTGTTCATGGTTTACTATACCGTAAACAGTTTTGGGAGCAGGGAGTGTGTCTGTCTTTGGAGTGAGGTGTGGGCTCCTGGGACTGGCATTTCAGATGCTGTGGCTTCTCTGACAGGCCCGCCCTGGAGTCCCAGGTGCTGTGGCTTCTCTGGCTGAGCGATGCGTGGCTGTCTCCCTTCCCGGGCTGCAGGCACCACCTTGTACTACCAGCCCGGCCTCCTGCACGGCGGCTCCCTGGAGCATGACTGCAGCGTCCTGCGTGGCATTGGCTACTACCTGGAGGCCCTGCTCTGCCTGGCGCCCTTTATGAAGCGGCCGCTCAGGGTGGTGCTGCGGGGCGTGACCAACGACCAGGTGGACCCTTCCGTGAGTACCCAGGCCAGGCCCGTTTCTCTCGGGTCACCACCCCCTTTCCTCCATGCCGCTCATTGAGCTCGCTCTTCCCTGTCGCTGTCACCACCCCACAACTCCAGCCTCCTTTCCCTCTCAGACCACTCTCGCATCTCAGTCTTCCCTGCGTCTCCTGCCTTCCCTGGGGGCAGTCAGGGGCAGCCCCAGGCCTGTAGGTGGTCCTGGGCTCAGTGTTTCCCCCGCCCCCCATGGTTGTTCTCAGAAGGCACTAGGCCCCGCGCTGGCACCCTGGGTGGTGGTTTTGGTGTGACACGCCTCATGTTCTGGCTCTGTGTCATCAAACAGGGCAGTGGGACGCAGAAGCCAAGTGACTGGGAAAGCCATGGACTTCTGGGCAGGGCTGGGCTGAGGTCCTGGTGGGACCCAGTGGCCTTTCCCTTGACCAGAAGGCCCCGTGGAGCTGCATCATGCACTTTTTCTTCTCCCCTCCTGTTCTTGCAGGGGTGCAGGAGCAGGGCTGGGAGTCAGACCTCAGAGTCAGGCCTCGGCGGGGAGAGCGGGTTCACGCCCAACCAGCACTGCACTCCTCTATCTCACTGCACAGGTTCCCACTGAAGGGGGGAGAGGGCGGGGGATTCGCTGACGCAGGGCAGCTAGTACAGCCCCAGCGGGTCCCAATGCTCACGCCCGACCAGGCAGCATTGTGCGCCATCGTTCGTGGGCGCGCCTGGGTCGGGGCCCGGCCTGGGCAGCAGCAGCACCACCAGCAGCTACACAGTCTGATTAAACTCTTTCACCCCTTGAAATGACCTCACAGGTTGACGTTCTTAAGGCAACAGCCATCCCTCTCCTGAAGCAGTTTGGCATCGATGGCGAGTCCTTGGAGCTGAAGGTAAGACCGGGAACTCTGGCTGACTGCCTGAGGAGGGTGTTCTCACAGGGACTCCGGCCTGTGCTTGTGACGCTCAAGGGGCCCTGGTGTGAGGGGGCTTCACACTGTTTGTGGCAAGACTCCCCGGTCTTGATATTCTGTTTTCCACGAGCATTGTGGAGCCTACCCCCCCTCGTATGGGAAGACCCTCAGACCGAAGACCCAGCTCTGTAGAGAGGAGCTGGCGGGAGCCATTAGGACGGCAGGGGCAGCAGTTACCTTAGACATCTTCCTTGGTGGCCCTCGCCTGGGCCAGACAGTCCACCCTCCTGAACTGCCGGTGTCTCAGGGTCGATGGGCAGGACGGATCCCGGCAGTGCCCGCTCCCCACAGGGGATGCAGTTGGTGCATACCCAGGGCCGCTCCAGGATGCTCCTGGAGTCTCTGAGCTTCCAGGCCGGGGAGGAGTGTGTGAGCATTTGTCCGTCCGTCCGCTGACATCTGGAAGGCGTCTGTTGGCATCTGCTGCCCCAGCTCATGGTTTCCCCCGGGAGGCGCTTCCTTAGTATCTAGCGATGCTTCCTTGATGGTAGCTTGTCTGCCCCAGGAACGCCAGGGGCTTCTGGGTGCTGAGAAACGGCTCCCACGGAGAGGCGGGGCCCGGGAAAGTGGGGTCCTTCCAGAAAAGGCAGGCCCACGACCTGGACTTAGATGTGTGGGCTGTGCCCTCTGCCCCCTCCTCCTTGACAAACCGCGGGTGTGTCCTTGGGTAGCTCCTTGGTGGCGGGCACTGCTCCGCCTGGCCCTCACCTCCCCTCTCCTGCCCTGCGCAGATTGTGCGGCGAGGGATGCCCCCTGGCGGTGGCGGCGAAGTGCTCTTCTCCTGCCCGGTCAGGAGGTTCCTGAAGCCCATTCTCCTCACGGACCCCGGGAAAATCAAGCGCATCCGCGGAATGGCGTATCCTTTGTGCTGGTGGCCGGTCCAAGACCTGGATGAGCGACGGGTCCACTCCAGCTAGAAAGTGCAATAGTGTGTGTGAGGGGGTTGCCTGCGCTGCACATGTGTGGCCCTCCCCCACCACACACACACACACACACACACACACACACAACCAGCAGGAGTCTGCTGGGAGGCTTGTGTTTAACTTCACGGCTTTTGTCCCTCCCTTCCCAGGATGGAAAGGGGGAGTACTCTCTCTTTCCTGGCCCAGCCAGGACGTGTGGCTGTGGGGCGATGTCAGAAATGACAGCACACTGCTCCCCTCCCCACCATTGGTGGGGCAGCACCCGGACAGGGTGAGCACAGAACGTCGGATCCGGGACCTCGGCCCTGCGCGCCCTGACTTGAGGCGTCTCTGAATCCCGCCCTGTGCAGACTCGTCCCGCCGCCCCAGCTCCTGGCTCAGGGAGAGAGCACCTGGCTGGGGTGGCGGTTGAACCCTCTCAGTAAAGGGAGGCCTGCTCCGAGGAGTCTTGGCGGGGGCAGGGGGGTGGGTGCTGCTGGGAACATGGCACATGTGAATGCCGAGGGATCAGGTGTCGTGAGAGGAAGGATGCCGGAGCCTCCCAGTCCAAAGGGCACGTGGCGGACCCGTGAACGAGAGCCGGGAGGAGCAGCCCTCTGCGCGAGTTCGCTCCACGCCCGCCCTGGGCGCCTGACGGCTGGGTCGAGTGTCCGTGGTTCCGGGCTGGGCAGCAGGGCCTTGTGGGTGAGCAGGAGCCGGTGATGTGCGAAGGCGGCTCTGTGGTCAGTCCACGTGAGGACAGTCGGGTGCTGGCAGGGGTCAGGGAGAGGGGTGGGCGGGCTCAGGAGGAGGGGAGACCCAGGCGAGGGCCCAGTGTTGGTGACGACCCCCCTGCCTGTGCCGTGTGAACTGTCCCACCGGGTTTCAGGCTGGGACCTGGGAGGGGCAGGTGCTGCCCCAGGTGGACTTGAACTACGGCCTTTGGGGCAGTAGTCAAGTGCTGAGTTGCTCCCGGGAAGCCCGAAGTCAGTTGTGCCGAGTTGGTTCTGACTCAGACACCCCCTCCTGTGCTGTGAGCTGCTCCGGGGAATTGGAGGCCATGGACCATCCCGGGCGGACCACCAGGTCTCGTTTCCAGGAGGCCTCTGGGTGAGCCCAGCCTCGGGCTGAGCAGCGCAGGGCTTGGTCTCTGAGGCATTGTTTGCACAGCTTAGACCTGAGTTAAACTCAGGAGTCAGTTCGAGTCACCCTCGAGCACTCAGGCTGGGCGAGGCAGACACCCCACCTCCAGGCTTGCCTGGCAGGGGCTCACCTCTGGCCTGTCGCCACACCTCCCACAGGGGCAGCTGGCTCTGGACACCGTGAACCGTGCGCTCAGGAGTGCTTTCTGTAATCCCTGGGCCTGTCTTTGCTAGAAGCTCAAGTTTGAGGGTGTCGGTCCCCCAGCCCTCTTGCTTCCTGGGGGGGCTTGTCATGGAGGTGGAGGTGGTGTGCTTGCTGCAGACTTGGTGGTCTCCCCTCAGCCCCCGTGTTACAGTTCTACAAACATCTGCTGGCGTCGGGCGGGCTCGCCCCAGTGAAGTGGCTTCCTTAACTCCAGGCCGCAGGTACTCGGTCCGCGTGTCCCCGCAGATGGCCAACCGGATTGTGGACTCGGCTCGGAGTGTGCTCAACAAGTTCCTCCCCGACATCTACATATACACGGACCACATGAAGGGAGCCAGTTCCGGGAAGTAAGTGCCGCCCTCCCACCCGCTCCGAGGCTGCCCAGCAGAGAGGGGTGGTTGTAGAGTAAAGTGACCAGATTTTAAGCGGGATACCATTGATTTGGGGAGGGGGGTTCTTGGTTAAAAATTTGGTCTAGGGCTGAGCCTCGGTGGCATAGTGATTGTGTGTGGGACTGCAACCACACGGTTGGCAGTTCAAGTCCAGCAGCAGCTCCCCAGGAGCAAGGCTGAGCCTCCTACTCCCACCAGGGGGCAGTAAATGCCCACATACACGCACACAAAATTTGGTCTATATGGAGCAACAAAAATGTTCATAGAACGCAAAAAGAGTATTGTAATATATTTATTTAATTTTGAAACCCTGCGGGACATGGGACAAATGGTTAAAAAGCTGGACAGTCTGGACACCTTATTGTAGAGTAACCCATTGCCTTGTCACCAGCTGGCTTTCCTCAGGGGCCGGCCACACGAGAAGTGCTGGGACGCGTCATCTGGTGGCTGGCGCTGGGAGACGGGGGTTTGACCCCTGTGGTGGAAAAGCATTAGTGGGAGCACCTCTCCCCTCTCCCCCCTGCCCCAGTACAGAGCAGGGAGGGGCAGAACGCCTTGCTGCAGCGCCAGCTGGCCTCTCCCCACCGACGGGGACAACACCCTCAGATCTGGACAGCTCACAGACCTGGCTAGGGTTTAGGACAAGCCTTTGGGAGAGACCTCACTTGAGGCAGTGCAAACAAAATGCCCGACATGCTCTGCTGTGGAACTGGATTTCGGTCGTGTGTTCAGAAGCCAGGAAGGATGGAAATAATTAAAACTAACTCCCCCCCCCCCCGCCCCTGTTCAAAAACACAAGCTCACGACTGACGGGGACTCTGTAGCCCAGAGTTGAACCGCCTCAGTGGGTTTGGAGACCAACTCTCTCTGGCAGCCAGCAGCCTCTTCCTTTCTCCCTCAGAGCGGCCCGCGGGCTTGAATGAGCAACCTTGTGGTCGCAGCCCAGTTCTTCACCCTGTGCACCCACCGGCAGGGGTCCTTGAAGCTTGTTTTATTTCCTGAGGTGGAGAGTGCGCAGCCAGCCACAGAGAGGCCCACTCAGCAGTTCCTTGGCAGGGCGTACCTTGAGTTGGTTGTACAAGGTTCTCACCCCCCGCTTCCAAACTTGGCAGCGTCGTCCTTCTCCTCACACACTAACCAGCTGGCCCCAAGGTTGCCCTCGGGTCTTTGGAGTTGCTCGCACGCCTGTGGTACTGCCACAGGGACACCGTGGGAGGCCAGGCTTGGTGAGGAACCTGGAAAACCAAACCAACCGGCATAGACTCACAGACCTGGCTAGGGTTTAGGACAAGCCTTTGGGAGAGACCTCACTTGAGGCAGTGCAAACAAAATGCCCGACATGCTCTGCTGTGGAACTGGATTTCGGTCGTGTGTTCAGAAGCCAGGAAGGATGGAAGTAATTAAAACTAACTCCCACCCCCCCCCCCGCCCCTGTTCAAAAACACAAGCCATTGAGTCGTAGAACAGGCGAGAGGTGCCCGAGCGAGTGTCCGAGACAGGCGCTTCCTGGGAGTAGAAATCGCCCCCCGGAAGTACAGGTGGCTTTCGAACTGCTGACCTTGCTGTCAACAACGTGATGTCTGCCCCGGAGGCCTCCAGGGCTCCTCAATGTCGGTTAGAAGCCACGCCAAGTTATCACTCTTGTTTTAGGTTTTTAGATGACCCCGGGATGCTTTTGGTTTAAGTCCTAAGGAGGGTCTTGAGGCAGTACCTTCAGAGGTTCCTCTGACCTCCAGGGCTCCAGAAAGCCAGAGTCCATGATAACTTGACCTTCTGTGCTGCGTGGGTGACCCCCATGGGTCAGGACTCTTCCACGGACTCTCAGATGAGAATGCTCAGTAGTGGTAGCCTGACACCATCTGGTTCTGCTGTCCTTCCCCACTCCCCTCCTTTTGCTGCTCCCAGATCACAGAGACCCTGCTCGTGCCTCGGATGGCCGCCTGCAAGCTTGTCAGACTCCAGACACCCTGCAGGGAAGCCACAAACGTGGAGCATCAGTGCATGGGTCGGTCCAGTGATGGGGATGTCCCATGAAACCGTGGCGCTCACCTCCGAGCCGGGAGCCACGTCTCAAGAACTGTCGGGCTGTACAGGAGCGCCTGCCGCAGCCACTCTTTGGTGGCCCTTGGAAATAGGACCCCCACACAGCTTTTGTGATTCCACTTTGAATACGTGTACTTTAAAAACAACAACCCACACAAACTTTTAGAATCAGCACGGTTGTAAATCCAGGGAGCTCTGGCCTCGGGGCACAGGCACGATCGTCCTTGTGTGCTCAGCGGCCTCTGTGTGAGTGAGAGCTGTGAACGCTGGAGCCTTGAAGTCTGCCGGAGCAGTAGTCCGACTGGGTGGGAGCCGCGGTGGTACAGTGGGGTAGGAATGGGGCTGCTCACCACAAGGTCAACAATTCAAAACCGCAAGCGGCTCCTTGGGAGAAAGACGGGCCTCCTCCTCCATGACAGAGTGGCAGTCTCAGAAGCTCACAGGGCTGTTCTCTGTCCTGTTGGGGCTCCAGGGCCACCGTGAGCTGGAATGGACTTGATGTCAGTGGGCTCTTTCGAGCCGTCAGACTGGTGGTGCCAGCTCAGTGGGGGCTGAAGCCAGTACTTCGCTCAGCAGCTGCCCGGGGAGTGGGAAGTTGCAGAGTAGAGGGGTGGGGAGACCCCAGAGGCCTGGGGGTGCCTGGTGGTGGCAGTATCAAACCCAGGCTTTGTGACTCTGGAGGTGCAGGGGAGACGGTGGCAGCGGGGGCTGAGGTTGGTAGAGAGTTTGGGTGCCAGTCCAGTGTTTTTGCTGGCACCAGGGAAGCCAGTGGGCCTGAGTGTGGCACTCCACCCAGAGCCTCCAGGTTCCCTTTCCACACCAGGTGAGGGGTGGGGGTGGCTACTCCCCCGCCCACCCCGCCCTCCAGGTTACCTTGAAGCTGGTCCTCTGAATGTAAGCGCCCTGGACCAACGGGTGCAGTGGTCAGCACAGAGCTGCTGCACTGCCCTTCCTGCCCCCTGCCCTCCGGGCTCTGCTGGCGCTGAATGACAGCTGCTCTCTGGAGAGGCAGGTGGCAGATGCTGTCTGATGGCCTGGCCTCAGTCCCTCCAGACAGACCTGGAAGCCGAGTGCATGGCCTTCTCTGGGCCAGTTTGGCCGACCCCACCAGCGGCCAGCGACTGTCTGTCCAGGTGCTCTGACTCACGCGGCCCATGTGTGTCAAGAACAGATCCATTTTCCATGAGATCACTAGCCTTTCTTCTTCCCGGGGCCTTCCTGTATCTGTGCGTGGCCCAGCACGGGACCCCTGTCCACCTCCCAGGACCGGCCACCATCCAGTAGCCCGTGTGCCTGCTGCTCTCGACCTCTGAGCTGAGAGAGGGGAGACAGGAGCAGCCTGAGGAATGCCCTCCGCTCAGCATCTCCACATGCACCCCAAATTAAATTAACTGCAAAACAGAAACCGAGCCCTTCAGGGTGGCAGAGCTGGACCCCGGGGGGCTTTCTTGGTTGGTACCTCGAGGGGCGCAGATCACCAGGCCCCTTGCCAGTGCTCATGGGCGAGCGTGGACCCCGTCAGTCTTTTAACTTAGTCACTGTGAGGGCGAAGTACCCCCAAGGCCCAGTGCCATCACGCTGATGTCAACCCCCAGAGGCTCCGAGGGCAGACAGCAGTGGTTCTCAACCTGTGCGTTGCAACCCTTCCAGGAATCGAGACTCTCACAGGGGCCACCTGATTCATAACAGTAGCAAAATGACAGTGATGAAGTGATGAAGAAAACAAGTTTATGGTTGGGGGGCGGTCACCACCACACGAGGAATTGTGGGAAGGGGTCACAGCCTGGGGGAGGTTGAGAACCCCTGTCCTCAAGGTCCCCACGCTGCCGTGGTCAGGGAAGCAGCTGCCTCATCTCTCCCCAGGGTGCAAGGTGTGTTCGATCCTGCCCTCCGAACTTCTCCACTCTAAGATTGATGGAGGCAGCCTCCATCCCCGCTGCTGGGGCCTGGGCCCCCGCCCCCTTAACCCGGCTTTCCCATCCCCAGGTCTCCGGGCTTCGGGCTGTCCCTTGTTGCTGAGACCACCAACAGCACCTTCCTCAGCGCTGAGCTGGCCTCCCGCCCTCAGGGCCAGGGCGAGGCCGTGCTCCCCGAGGACCTGGGCCGCGACTGTGCCAGGCTGTTGCTGGAGGAGATCTACAGGGTAGGTGCCCCGGCCACCAGCCGTCCCCGACGGGGGGCTCTGCACCCGTCCACAAGCGCCCGTTGTTGCCTGGTTTTCTCCCACCTCCCCCCACGCCCCTCCCAGTGGGGTGATCTGAGGGGTGGGAAGAGGGAAGAGTCTGGTAAAGGAGAGGGGCACAGGGGGCGCCAGGGATGCCAAGGGCAGCGGGATGGCTCTCCCTGCATTGTTGCTGGGGGTTAGGGGTCTCGTCGTTAGTGTCGAGGACATTTGAGTTTGTTTGTGACCCCAAAAGCCAAACCCACCACAGCCGGTCAGTCTTGACTCCCAGTCACCCTCGGATCGAGTGGAAGCACTCAGCCATAGGACTTGTAAGGGGTCACCTTCTCCTGCTGGAAGGCTTGAACTGCCAGGCTGCTTACCCCTCTGCACCACCAGGGCTTCTTCTGTACGGGATACTGGATCCCCATTTTAAAAGAGTGCCTCTAGATCTGGCCCTGTGCCCCAGAGGGAAGAAGGAGGCCCTGAAGGGGGCACGATCCTGGCCCTTCTGTGGTGCCAGCCCTAGCAGGACTGCAGCCCTGGCGGTCTCCACCCACCTGCACACGCTCATGCACCTGAGGCCGCACGCTGACTCCTCCCCTAGTGGGGGGGGGGCCGGAGGGAAGCTGGTGCCTGAAGGAATGAGGTGCGGCTAGAGGACCCCCAGCTGTGTGCGCACCATTCTTGGCCTCCAAGCACCCGTGGGTGGAGGGAGGGCGGGCTCCTGCACTCAGATCTTCAGGGTTCTGCTTTGGGTGGATCTCTCCTAGCAGATAAGCAGATAACTTCTGGTTTTATATATTTGTTTATTTCCTACAAGTGAGGCCTTATCATTGTCCTCTGGTGCCCACTGGCTTGCTCAGTGCATGTTTTCAGGGTCCACCCATCTTGTGGGGTGCCCCAGGACCTCATTTTCCTTTTTGGCTGAGCTGTACTGTACAGAGAGTAAACCCATGGACCACCAGCGCTGATGTGGGTTGTCTCTGCATGGACTTTGTCCTGGTTCCGGCATCTTAAGGGCTGGTATTCGGAGCGGCACCTCCTCGCCTGGCTTCTCTGCGGTGTTTGGTTTGCACACGGCTGAAGCACTGCCCTGTTTGTGTTTACAGGGCGGCTGCGTGGACTCCACCAACCAGAGCCTGGCCCTGCTGCTCATGACCCTTGGACAGCAGGACGTGTCCAAAGTCCTCCTGGGACCACTCTCCCCCTACACGTAAGTGCTCCTGCTTAGTGCCGAGCGCCTGCTGCCGCTTGTCTGTGCAGAGCCAGAGCTGGGGGCCGGGGGTGGGGGTGGGGGCTTGGACATGGGAGGATGTACCTTTCTTGCTCTGCTGTGGTTCTTATCCTTCCTGCCTTTCCCGTGGGATGGTGTGCGCCTTTCCCCTTCTCTTCCCTTGAGACTTCCACCTGGCGGCCGGGCTGCCCGTTATACCTGAGCTTTGGCCACCACAGCCCACAGGGCTGCCTTCTTGAATTGCCGGGAGTGGGTGAAGGGAGGGGCAGTGCTCAGTGGCGCTGCCGAACGAGCCAGGAGGGGGTCGGCTTGGACCTGTGCCCCCACTGGGGTAGAGGGTAGCGCTCACCAAAGAGAGAATCAGCCTGGAAATGGCTGGCGGGAGCCCCCTGATGGCGTGCCTGCATGTGCTCTGGGGTCTACACGCGTGTATGCGCTCCTGCACTCGTGTCCTCCGGTTTCTGCCCCACGCGCTCACGCGTCCATGTGGGTGGGCACAGGCTCGGCGGACAGCAGGAGGAGGCGCGTGGAGAAGGACTGAACTGCCCTTTTTCGGTTATCATGGTACCGATGCCGTATGTCTGAAAGGTACAGTACTGTGATAACTGAAGAATGATGGTGCCATCACCTGGAGAAGACCCCCCCCCCCCCAAACCCAGGGTCCCCGCCAGCCCCTGGCGCACAGGCTGGGGAGCGGGGTGCTGGGAAGAGGGGTGTACGGTCGGGGAGTGGGTGATGGGGAGACTGTGGGGAGACTGTGGGAATGGGCACTGGAAGGAAGCAAGGGGCTGTCCTCCTGTGTAAATGGAGTCACCGGGCGGCGGCAGGCTCACGTCAGGTCCGCGAGGCCAAGCCCTGGTGGGGATCCGCTCTCCGGTGGAGATCTCCTCTCCCCGGCCTTCAGAAGTCTCCCCTGCCCGTGGGGATGTGTGTGGTCACGGGCAGGGGGTTTGGTGGAACGTTGTATGAAACGTCGAATGTGCATTTTATGTTTTCTTTGACTTTCTTTTTCTTCTCTTGCTCTTGGAGAGTTTTTTTCCCCCGTTGAACCGGGCGCCAAGGCCTTGTTTGTGCTCTTCCTGCCAGCAGCCTCCTGGGCGCGCGGTGGTCAGGATGGGACTGGACATCTTTCAGATGTTTCGGGGGCCCTCCCTCAGCAGTGCCTCTGCTTGCAGAAACTCGCCAAGAGTGTCTGTCTCCCTCTCTCTCTGTCTCTCTCTCTGTCTGTCTCTCTCTCTCTCTGTCTCTCTCTCTCTCTCTCTCCTGTCTGAACTGCACTCCAGAGGCACCAGGCAGAGTGTCATTGTGCGCTTGGGGAGGCAGTCCTCCCTCAGCTCCCTCCTCCCAGGCTGTGGGCGCAGGGCCTGCCTGGTGTGAGGGTGGGGAGCCAGCGAGAGGGAGCTCCTGTCTCCCGGCGACTTCACGCACAGCCAACAGAACGCAGGCATGGTCCGGGCCTCCCCATGGCTGGCTGGCGGCACCTGCCCCACCATAGACTGCTTCTCTGCTGCAGCTGCTCTGCTCCCATAGTGCTCCCTGCCGGTCAGGGAGGTCCCAGCATTTCGTGCAGCGGCTACGCGGGGCTCGGTGCTCGCCTTCTCAGAGCTTCGCAAGGGAAGTTAGTGTGCCTGTGTCCGGTGGACATATCCAGGCAAGAGGCAGGCTGCTCTTCAAGGCCCAAAGGGTGTGCCTTCCTGTTCTGAGCTGCGACCCAGAGACTCTGCTCCAGTGCGGGGGTTCGTAGTCCCTGAGTGCGTGCCCAGAGAGACCCCACTCTGAGCTGGCCCCTGCTTGCTCTGTGCTGGCGCCTGGTCATGCTGCTGCGGCTCCTCTGCCCCTCGTCTGGCGTCACAGCGAGATCAGGCGTGTGATCGTGCAGGGGTCTTGGGGTCCACAGGATGTGGCTCTTGCTGGGAAAGGCACTCCTCCCTCCTGGTCCTGAGAGGACTCAAGATATCCAGCAGAGGGACGCTCACAGTGAGTTCCGTCGGCAGGTGCTCCAAACCGACCCTCTCAGTGTCTTCCCTCCCTCCCTCCCAGACCCTTGGTGGGTGTTACGGAGATCTTGGCTACAGAGCCACGTGTAGGGATGCCCTGCCCCGCAGACCTGCAAGGCTCTCGCTGCTGGATCGCCAGGAGCAGGTCACCAGGCCTTTCCTCCTCGTCTCTCAGTCTGGACTGCCACCACCAAGGTTTGACCGACAAGTGGTGTTTGCCCACGAGGTGAACCTGGTGGGCAGTCTCTCCCAGCCGCCGGCACGTCCCCCAAGGCGGGACAGCAGGATAGGAACAGGGAGCCCTTGTCAGGTGGTGCCTGGGTGCAAAGCCGGGCCAGGTGAGGGGAGCCTGAGGGCTGCAGACTTGTGTGGTGCGGCCCCCGCCCTGGCAGCGGCTCCAGTGAGACCCGGTTTCTAAGGAGGAGCAGCTGCAGGAGCCCGATCCTTGGTTCCAGACAGTTTCTTCTGACTATGCGCACAGGCGTGCGTGCGTCCATCCATCCGTCCGTCCGTCTGTGTGCGCGCATGGCTTTGTGGAGGTCTCGATGCAGTTCTGGCTGGGATGGGCGCTTTGTCAAGGAGCGGCTCTTTCAGACCCCTGTTGCTCCTAGAGAGTCCGGGGAGCGCACGTGGCAGGGCCCGTGAAGGCTAACTGCTCTGCGATGCACCCAAACCTAGGTCACTGCCGTAGACTGGACTCAAGGTGGCCTCTTCCCTACCCGCCCCCTCCCCCAGCGGGAGAGCAGAGCTGGGCCCTTCCCCCCAGGAGAACTGGCAGGTTCATTGGACAAGCAAGTGTTCACAGTGTGAGGGGGTGTGAAAGGTTCTCATCACCCCCAGAGCCTTGCGAAGTCCCGCACCCTCTTTGGACAAGAAAGAGGTCTCTGATCTGCGCGTGATAAGCTCCAGCACACAAAGCAGTGCAGCGTGGCCTCTGTCTCGTGAACCCCAAACCGTCAGTCAACGCACGGAGGGCCACAGGCTTTCCTGTCCCAAGCCGACGGCCACACCTTTCTTCCTGGGAGCTGCCCCTCGGACTGCTGCCAGCGTTTGCTCACTCTCCTGCCGAGATCCCCAACTTCTGACGTGGTCTGGGCAAGCGGCCGCAGACAGAGCAGCCCTGCCGTGGGTCCAGGTTGCCGTGAAAAGGCTGGAGAGAGACCCCAGATGGCCTGGACAGTTAAACCTTTGCTGCTGATTGGGATGCTGGAGGTCTGAGTGCGGTGGAAGCAAGGCCCGGCAATCCACATCAGGAAAGGGGGCCCTGGACACCCTGTGGATCCCAGTCCCATCATGATGCACGCCAGCTCACCACCACATGTCGAGTCCACTGGACCCAGCTCTGCCTGGTGGCACCACATCAGCCGCTGAGCATTTCTGCTTCTTGACACCCGAGGTCAGGGAGAGACCTCCTGCAGCACACTGGGCCCTAGTCTCCCCGCCAGCCTTCTTCGGACTGGCCGAGGTATTTGGCGGAACATTCTGTAAAAAGCGGAGCTGACTCTGCTTTTTTCCTGCCTGTCCCAAAGTCTGCGGATCTGCAGCCTGCCCGGCTGGCGCTGCCGTGGGCCCGCCCTCCCCCAGGGGCCGGTGGAGAGGGTGTCCAGGCGTCCACACAGTTGAGCGAGTCACAGAGCAGTGGGCCGGATGAGGCCCTGGAGTGGGGCCCAGGGAGCCCGCACTTGGAGGGACACTTGCCAGCTGGCTGTGCAGATGTGGACTGCCCATCTGGGAGAAGGGTGGGTGTGTTTGCTTTTTTTTTGCCGCAGACAGGGTGGGCGGAGGTGGTGGGGCTGTGCCGGGGACTTAGAAAAATAAACCGAACACTTGCAGTCCATCAGTGAGCGAGGGAAGACAGCCAGAGCAGAGCCGCCCCTGCCTGGTGCCTCTGTGCTCCTGCCTCCCGGTGGCCCCCAGAAGGGGGAGCTGGGGACCCCCTGGTGAAGCTGGGTAAGAGAGGGGGAAGGCTGTGCTGGCGATGCGTTTATGAGTTGGGCTATTAACCTGGAGACCAGCAGTTTGAAACCATCAGCTGCTCCTGGGGACCAAGAAGAGGCTTTCTGCTGCGATAGAGTTACAGCCCTGGAGACCCCAGGTCTGTCGTTCTCTGCTCTCCCAGAGGGAACTGGCCTGATGGCAGTGCCTGGGGTGCTTCCAGGTAGAAGGCTCACCTTCCACTCAGGCCCCGTTTTGACCGGCCTGTTGCTGTGAGGAGGAGGAGGGGCCTGGCATCTTCTGAAGGTCAGGCATGAAAACTGGGAAGGGTCTCTTCAGCTGCCCTGGGGTCATTACGACCTGGGCCACCTGTGGCCTGTACACAACAGTGCCCAGCGAGGGCCTCAGCCGTCGGTCAGGCCAGGGAGCGTCAGTAACTGATCAGAAAGGGGGGGAACGGAAACAGCTGCACAGAAGAACCTAAGAAGGCTTGCAGAGCAGAGCTGGGAGTGGCCTGGGTACGGTCTTGTCAACATGTTGGGAAATGGGCCCGCACTCTGACGGGAAGTGTCAGGGAAGCAGGGAGGAGAACCAGCCTCTGGCTTGGCCTCTTTCATCGACAGGCATGTGCCCAGGTCTTCGTTTACAGCAACTTTGTTGAGTGAGAATCCACACTGCACACTCCTGGCTTAACAGAGTGCCTTCCAGGGTGGTTAGCGTTTTAAACAATTAGATTCACAGACTGGTGCAGTCAGCACCACCACCATCTAATTTTAGAACATTTTCACCACCCCAGCAAGAAAGCCAGCGCTCACTAGCAATCGCTGTCCACTCCCACATCTGGTGTGCTGCCCCTCATGGCCAGTTCACATGCCGCCCGCAGCTGCGATTTGCCTTGTTCACCGGGTTCATTCGTGGCATAGCTTGTGCTTCAACTCCGTCGTGTTTTGTCAGAGTGGTGTGCAAGAGTTGAAATGCTATTAGAAAGTAAACTTGAGAGTATTCAGCAAAACCCAAAAAAGTCAGACACTGGAAACCACCGCCATCGAGCTGATGTCGACCCAGTGACTTGGGTTTCTGAGGAAGGCTGTACCTTGTAAGGGAGCAGCAGCCTCCTCCTCCTCTCTCTTTTTTAAAAAAAATTTATTTTATTATTTTGTCATAATCGTACACCAAGGATCCTCAAACTTTTTAAACAGGGCCAGTTTACTGTCCCTCAGACCTCTGGAGGACTGAACTATAGTTAAAAAAAACCCAAACTGAACAAATTCACTGCCCAGGATGTCGGTGGCTAACCAAGACAGCAGTGGTGGCAGAAACACGTGGCAGGCCGTAGTTTGAGGACGCCTGTCCGGACACTGTCCAGTGTGTCCCTTCACCCACTTCCCCCGTTGTCCGTACCCCAGGGAGGAGGTTATATGTAGATCCCTGTGATTGGTTCCTCCTTTCTCCCCCCCACCCCCCTTCCCTCCTCCCTTCCTTCCTTTCTCCCCCCCCCACCCCCCTTCCCTCCTTTTTCCCTCCTCCTCCTCTCTGGGAGAAACTGGTTGGTTTGAGCTGCCGGCCTCGCGGCCAGAGCGCCTCGACTGCCCCCGTTTCATGGATTATGGTCCGTGGGTGACCGGGGGGTTTGCACCTGCTCACTGGTGAGAGCAGGCCTGCCACTGAATGGTGGTGTCCAGGTTCTGAGTGGAGATTATGGGGTCACCCTGTGGTAACTATACTTAGCATCTGGAGGAACTGCTAGACCACTTCTACAGTGGCACCCGGGCCCACGAGGACCCCCATTTCTCCACTCTGCCACCATGCCTCGCTCAGCACCTCTCTGACTGCACTCCCCACGGGCATTCCAGCTGTTGACCCCTGTGGTTGGGGTTTGCTTTCCCAAGTGCCTCCTGGATGTTGCCGGGAAGGATAGGTCCCTGAGAAAAGAGGACGCCACGCTTGGTGCAATAGAGGGGCAGCGGCGACAAAGATGAAGGCCCAAGCCAGGTGGACGGACACAGGCTCAGCAGGGGACGACTGAGGATGGGCCTCCCGGTGGCCTGTCACGCCGTCACGCTGTCGTCCGTGTGCAGGGTCGTCCGGAGTCGGGGAGCTCAGGCGGTATCCGAGGACTTGAGACGCCTAGCCACGGGCAGGCCCCCCAGGGCTGATCCAGTCTGGTCAGTTACTGACCGTCCTTCCCAGGACTCGCCGGGCTCTCCCCTTCTCTGGTCGCGAGGGTCTCTGGCGCACACGAGGTTTCGTTTTCCTGAAGCCCGCCACCAGTTTGTCCGTTTGCCCTTGGTGTCAGTGGGTGACAGTGGGCTTCGGGTCTGCGGCCCAAGTTGAGTGGATTCGCCTTGTGCATAGTGTGAGGATGGTGCCTGGTCGTGCAGTGGTCATATCGCCGGGCTGCAGTAAGCACGGTTATCCCTTTGAGAGCCGCCAGCAGCCCCTCGGGAGAAAGACAGACAGA
>PVJH01036305.1:0-19447 GCA_004026705.1 Nesogale talazaci | reverse complement strand
CTGGTGCCCTCTTTATGCAACAGTTTTCTTATCCCTCAAAGGAGTAAGAGATGATTCTTTTGCAGAGTTCATATAAGGACTGACTGGCATACATTATGGAAAGCACACATTGCATATACATGACAGATATAGAACTTCAATATGTGCACATTTTACCCTTTCTTTCTTCTCCGCACCCCCCTCTGTTTTGTATTTGTCTTTGTTTCTTCTTTCCTTTTCCTTTTTCAACCTCTCTCTGAGCCTTTCTTTCCTTTTGTGTGTGCCTTGGTCATACAAAGTCGCTGGAGATGTGTGCTTTAGTGCATACATATCAATTAATGTGCAACGTAAGTCAAGTACAAAGGGTGAGGATAAAGTCTGTAAGTCATAGCAAAATTTAAAAATAAGGACGATTGAACATATTCCCCATGAAAAGCATCAGGGAAGAATTCTTTTAAGCATATTCGAAGACAAGATAATGCTAATCAAATCCCTAATATAGCAGCTTGATGGGCGACAGTTAGTTATGCTTGAAGTAAGCGCTTTGAAATTTCAGTTGTTCATCCATTAAAAACAGACATCTGCAATTTAGGGAGTAAAAACAAGTGGCACACTATTACCCTTCAAATCTTAATTTCTGTCTCTTTGTTCTGCATGGGTAAAAACAGACCAGCCACTGACATGACACCCTAATTGATTTTAATTAGTTTTCCACCAAAAAAAAAACTGGGTAACTGTTCATTGTGAGAACATATACTCTCATGCAATTGAGGAGCAGGGTTGACTTTGGGGTTTCCAGGGTATTTATAAGAGTCCTGGTGGTGTAATGAGCTTCACGTTGGGCTGCTAGCTTCAAGGTCAGTAGTTCAAAAGCATCTGCCATTCTGTAGGAGAAAGATGAGGCTTTCTACTCTACTGAAGAGGGCCAGTCTTGGGTGGTGTTGCTATAAGTCAGAATCAACTTGATGGCAGTGAGTTTGGATTTTTTTAAAGGGCATCTACAGCAAGTAAAGATGTATGAAAATAATTTTGATGCAAACCCAGTAAAAACTCTGAATTGATAACATATTCATTAAATACCCTTTTAAATAACTTGAGATATGGGTCTGTGAACCGATCTGCTAGCTTATCTTGTTTTCCATCCTCATTTTGGAGCCAAGTTATGGGTCTCAAACTATAAGGCACTCATTACTCTTCATCTGATGAATTCTCACTGTTGTCTCAAGTTTGAGCAACCTTTATCTTTTCCTTAAGATCTTACGCATTTATTACACAAAATTATGTTTTTATTTCTGTTCCTCAATCATTTAACAAGAATTGTTAATGAGCCCTGGTGGTATAGTGGTTACGAGTTGGGTTGCAATCCACAAAGTCAGCAGTCTGAATTCACTGGCCCTTTCGAAGCTTTCTACTGCCAAAAAGAGCTATTTACAGTCTCAGAAACTCATAAGGGTAGCTATTCTGTCCTGCCGCAAGGCACACGAGAGAAGACAAAAGAGGAAAATGAAAGAGGAATCAAAGATAATACAAAAAGGAGGGGAGGGAGAGAAGAAAAAGATACAATGTGCACATATTAAAGATCGGCATCTTGTGTGAATTGATGGCCTCTGCCAGGTTTGGTTGTAGATGCTGAGAATACAATGACCAGAATATATAGTCATGAACTCTGCTTAATGAAATGATGTTTACCAAGTTATAATACTACTAAACTGTTTTAACAATGATAAATGTACTGGAATCTGTCTTTTTCTCATGTAGAAATGTTTGAAGATGAAGATTATGTTTAATCATTTCTGTATCACTGTTGTCTAGTATGATGCTGGCAACTCAGTAAACAACTGAATTAGTGTGAATTGATGTTGTGCAGTTCTACAACTAGCAATTTTTTGTTACCTATTAGAACATTCCTCTTATTTCCCTCTTTCACTTTATCCATCAAGCAATTTCATTTTAGGGGTTGATTCAGGCTGGGGTTGTGTTGGAGAGAAAATGAGCCAAATCCATCTACCTTAAAGTCATATGCCATCTTAGATTGATAGTAGTTGTCTAGAGTTGTGTTTGGGGAAAGAGTCTAAGGTCTCCTTACTATTTAATGGAAAGAGTTATTGTAGTTGATTAATGATGTCTGCCAAAAATAGAGGACAGGGCAGAGATAGTAGGAGTGCTATCAACAGTGCTATATACTTGTCAACTATACCTTATAATTTGACACCCAAACTTGAGAAGGGAAGCAAGGAATATGAACTGACTGTGGGTCAAGAGGTAGTATAGATGAGGACAGGTGTGAATTAGCCAGGTGTCATGTGTAAGATAATGGAAGACACTTCAATCTGAGACCTGCGTCCTTATCACTTATTATAGACACTTAATAGGAGCCCTAATGGCAGAGTGATTTGTGATGCTAGCCTCAGTGTCTGTATTTTAAACCATCAGCTACTTTGAAAGAGAAAGAAAAGACTGTCTGCTCATGTAAAGATTTACAACCTCTGAGAGCAACAGGGGAAGTTCTAGCATATTCTATAGGGCGACTATGCATCAGAATGGACTGTACCGTGGGGAGTGGATATAGACAATAAATATTTGCTGAAGAAATAGGATATGTGAATGAACTCAAGTCATGGAGTCTTCCTATTTACATGCTACCCAGAAAGATTATTGATGGCAGTAGAACTTGAAATTGAGATCCCAGTCTATGAGGTACAGAATGGAAGTTGGGAGGTGATTTGACTTTCGTTTTCCCCTTCACTTCCTATGGGACCACGAGCAGCCAATGCCTTTTTCAGAATCTCAGTCTTCTCACCTATGAAGTCGTAGAAGTTGGACTAAACAATATGGAAGGTTCTTCTTCTCAATTTAATATTCTGTATTCAACTAGAGACAAAGACTTGCCAGGATGACTCTAGGATTAAAAAACAACAACAACAACCCAAATTAGTGTTGTTGAGTCTGTTCTGGCTCCTCATAAGACAGAATAGAACTGCCCCATAGGGCTTCTAAGATTGAACTTTTGTGGGAGCAGGTTGCTAGGATGTCTCTCACTAAGTTGCTGGTGTGCTCAAACCGCCAACCTTTTGGTTAGGAGCAGGTCTGTTAACCATTGCCCTACTCAGATTATGAGCCAAATCCATCTACCTTCAAGTCATATGCCATTTTAGATTGATAGTAGTTGTCTAGAGTTGTGCGTGGGGTGAGATTCCAAGGTCTCCTTACTATTTAATGGAAAGAGTATTGTAGTTGATTAATGATGTCTGCCAAAAATAGAGGACAGGGCAGAGATAGTAGGAGTGCTATCAACAGTGCTATATACTTGTCAACTGTACTTTATAATTTGAGACCCAAACTTGAGAAGGGAAGCAAGGGATATGAACTGACTGTCGATCTAGAGGTAGTATGGATGAGGACAGGTGTGAATTAGGTGTTATTCCAGTTGAATAAGATCAGAAATTGAAATCAATTAGAGGGTTTCATTATAAATAATATTTATATTAGCATCATAATGGTAGCATATTTATATAGCCAAAATAGTGCAATATAACACAAACAAAGGAGCCCTGGTGGCACAGAGATTTCAATATTGGGCTGCTAACTGAAAGGTCAGTGATCTGAGCCTATCAACCCTTTTGTGGGAGAAAGATGAAGTGGTCTGCTTCTGTACTGATTTGCAACCCCAGCATGCCTAGGGAGCAATTAATTGTACACTGCCTTACACAGTTGCTACAAGCCAGAGTTGACTCCCTGGCAGTGGTGAGTGAGCAACATTAATGCATAGTTGAAGAGAAAGAAGATAAGAAAAACCATGTCTTCATATTTCTCAGTAGCAGCTGCATTAGCAGTTTGGTGGTGGAATTATTGCTTTCCATTAGGAAACCTGGATTTGAATACTGGACAATGTACCTGTCTGTCAGTAGAGGTTTGGGTATTGCTATGACACTGAACAGGTTTCAGTAGAGCTTCCAGATGAAGATGAACTAGGAAGAAAGATCAGACAATCTATGTTTGAAATGTCAGAAAGTGGAGAGGTATATATTTGTAACCCAGTGGGCAATTTTTACTTCATTGTTCACTGTGTCCGGTTGACTGAAACCCAACTACCTAACTACAATGCCACTAAGATTTCTGTCACCTGGTGGTAGTTTTTTACTACTAGGCTCAATTTTTTTCCACTAGGTAGAGTGAAGAAATTGAAACAGATATATTTGTTTCTAGAGAACTATTAGACTGATGCACAGCACATCTTCATATCTGTGTGTTAAACCGGGTACAGCCTAGGCCAGAGGGAGTTCAGAATCTTCACTTGGAGCTTGACAAGTAAAAGGAGTGGGATCATACCCAGAGTTTGGATGCTTTCTCATTGTCCATGGCTGGCGCAGAAGCTTTTGATCTTGAAATGAAAAATACACCATTCTGTGTTCCACAGACTCTGAGTTCATTGGTATGGGGTGAGAGCCCTAGGATTTGTATTTTCACAACATTCTCCAGGTCCTTCTGATCAACAGTCTGATTCAGGATTCATTGACCAACTAGATAAAATTAGAACTGTGCTGAAGATGGAGAAGAGACAGAATATTGAAGAGTGTGGGGAAGGAGGAATATCTGCTATTTAATTGCTACCTTTTCCTTTCCCCTCCCTCCAACCACTGTCATTATGTTTATGCTATGACAATCTAGGTAGGAAGTACCCCATGGACACAAGAGCAATCAAGAACATTCATTAAGGGCCTTCAGAAAAAGCAATGATCTCCTCTCCTCTCTTTTATTAAAATTTTCCATAATAGATAACCAACCCATGTCCTGGGCAGCTGATTAAAAAAGAACCATTTTATTTGGGGCTCATCCAACTCTTTATCACAATCCATACGTACATCCATTTGGTCAAGCACATTTGTGCATTTGTTGCCATCATAATTCTCAAGACATTTTCTTTTTTCTTGAGCCCTTGGTACCAGGTTCTCATTTTTAACTCTCTGTCCCCATCCTCTTCCTCATGAACCCTTGCTAATTTATAAATTATTATTATTTTGTCATGTCTTACCTGGCCAATGTCCCACTTCACCCACTTTTCTGATATTCATCTCTCAGGGAAGGAATTACATATAGATCCTTGTCATCAGTTTCCCTTTTCTACCCAGCTTTCCCAGTACTCTCACCACTGGTCCTGAGGGGTTCATCAGTCCTGGATTCCTTATTCCTATCTGTACCAGTGTACATCCTCTGGTCTAGCCAGATTTCTAAGGTAGAATTGGGATCATGAGAGTGGAGGGAGAGGAAGCATTTAAGAACTAGAGAAAAGTTGTATCTTTCATCATTGCTTCAATGCACCTTGATTGACTTGTTTCCTCCTGGTGATCCTTCTGTAAGGACATGTCCAGTTACCTACAGATGGGCTTTGGGTTCCCACTCCACTCTTCCCCTCATTCACCATTATATGATTTTTTATTCTTTGATGCCCAATACCTGAATCCTTTGATACTTTGTGATCACACAGGCTGGTGGACTTCTCCCATGTAGACTTTGTTGCTTCTGAGCTAGATGGCTGCTTGTTTATCTTCAAGTTTTTAAGACCCCCAGATGCTATACATTCTGATAGCTTGGCACTATCAGCTTTCTTCACCACATTTGCTTATACACCTACTTTGTCTTTAGTGATCATGTCAGGAAGGTGAGCATTATGGAATACCAGTTTAATAGAACAAAGTGTTCTTGCATTGAGGAAGTACTTGAGTAGAAATCCAATATCCATCTGCTACCTTAATGCTAAACCTATAAATATATGCACATGGATCTATTACCTTGTCATATATAAATATATTTATATATGTATATACTTATATTTACCTCTGTAAATGCCCTTTGCCTCCTAGTTCCTTCCTCTACTTTCTTTTACTTTCCTCTTGTCCTACTATCATGCTCAGCCTTCACTTGGATTTCAGTAATTCCTTTCAGTTACATTACCCTCAATCAATTCCTACCAGGCTTCTTACACCCTCCCTCCTCGTCACCAATTTTGAATCACTTGTTGTTCTCTTCTTCCTAGGTTTAACACCATTTCCATTTCCCTTCCTCTCCCTTTTGATGTCCCTCCAAACTGTCTAACCTGTTGTATTCTCCTTGATTGTTTATCCTGCATATCTTATTTAGATAGATTTGCAGAGATTACAACATGCACAGAAACAAGACAGAACAAAACAAAGGAACAAAAGAGAACAACAACAAACAATGACCAGAGAGAGAGAGAAAGAGAGAGAGAGAGAGAGAGAGAGAGAGAGAGAGCTGTAAATAGTTCACCGTCTGCTTGTTGACCTCTGGGAGTGTTTTCTGGTCGAGTTTGATGGGGTGCCACACCATGGCCCACAAATATATTTTTGATATTTGCTCAGGACTTCCTTTCTCTGTTCCCCTTGCTGTTCTGTCGCACACCCTTAGTGGTTTGTTTCAGTGTTATGAGGTCAATTCCCACAGTGTTATTCCCTGTAGGGTTATAGGTCATTGAAGGATGTCGTGCTTTGTAGTGGGACCAGCCATATGGTCCTTTCTGTGCATTGGCTGCTCTGAGCAGTGATATCATCCTCAAGGATTTCCAGGCCAGGATGTGCTCTACTCTTTCTTCATATCTGACCAGACATGTATCTCTCCCTGAGTTGTAGCTTCAGTGCTGTCTTCTGAAGTAAATTCTTCTGGGATGAGGGACGGCTGTCTATATAGTTGGGATTTGGGCCAGCCCCTTAGACCTCTCTACTGCTTCCCAGCTTCATGCTGGTTATGTTGCATTCATGGAGCATTGGGTTGAACTCTGGCCTCTCTTTCCCTGTGGAGATATAAACAATACCCTTCTTTTGGGTGGATTTGTTGGGCAGCCAATTTTACGTGACTTTTTGAGCTATTGTCAACTGATCCCCGATTGATGTGAATTACACAAATGATGTGCATCCAGAATGGTGTGCATAAGAGTCCCTTTCCCTGTAAAATGTGTGCTTCATTGCCTCATCCCATAAAAGCAACATTTCTCACATGGAATTCAAGGCTCTTTGTACCAGTTCCATCAACCACCTTAGCTGTATTCCAGCTTATTTGTGGCGTTCTCTCTGTGCTGTTCTTCGTTTTACACTCGCCAGAAGACATTGCTCCCCAACCACGACAGGTTCTGTCACTTGCATGCTTTTGCTCCTGTTATATTCCCTGTGCCTACAAGATTTCTGTACCATATGCCTGTTGGATAAATTTATCATCTTTCAAGGGCAAGTTTAACCTGCAACTTCCAACTCTTAGTTTCCTGGTAACCACTCATCTGCTTGCTCCAACCCAACAGAATTAATTGATGCTTCTCCTGTGTTCCCATAATATACTGAACATTTTGTCTCTATTATAGCTACAGTGACATATTCCCAACTCCCCAAATTGACATAAATAGCCAAATAGTGGGACAGAGTGTTTTAATAGAACAAGTATTTAAAATTATTTTTGAACTTCATTTTTGAATCTTTCCAATAAGATAAAAATAACATGTTAAAGAAAATAATACAGAAATAAGATAATAATTCACACACACACACACACACTTCATTACCCTCTCCTTGGTTTAATTTTTTTCCCTGTGTTAATGCTTAAGAAACAAAAGACTAAAAGTATTTTTATCAGAAAAAAGAAAGAAAAACCCAGATCTTTCTCTTTTTGTATATTCCACTTCTCATTTTTGTATATTTTTGCTACACAATTTTCCTTTTTCAGAGATGCACACCATTATTAGGCTCTTACTATTTATCCTGAGATTTTGGGGGTGCGGTGTCTACTAACATTTAGCACACCTACACACAGCACATGCACAAGCAGAACCAAATTGCATTACACATTTGCATCTTGCTGTTATCATGTAAAAATATAGTTATAAAACAATTTTTATTGTTGTTGAAAGTATACACAGCAAAACATAGATGGGCTCAACAATTTCTACATGCACAGCAGAATGACAGATTGCATTGTCAAGCTTGACGACTGGTCTCACCTTTCTTTTCTGAACGCTTCCTCCTCCTGTAACATGCACTCAGTGCACCCTACCCTCCCTAGCTAAACTTTTGAATTGCTTTCAGTAAGCCAGTGTCCAACAGTTCTTTAAAAGAGCACAATGCTCAAGGCAGACATTCTTTACTAATTAAGTTAAACTATTTGACAATTCATCTTAAAGATTTAGTCTACATTGGCACATAAAGATTCTCTCTCTCTCTCTTTCTCTCTCTCTCAGATCATAAATTGTGCTTTCTTGTATTTGGGAATAATGTAATTTATTTGACCAGTCCTAATTCCTGGAAATTTAGGTGACTGCCTTACTTTGGTGATTGTAAATAATTCTGCAATGTGCCAAGTGCAGGAATTCCTCAAGGATAAGCTGAATTTATGTATAAAGTTGTACTCTCATCACAAATGCACTTGTCAAAACATCATAGCCCTTTGCTTTTGACTTTTTGCCGATCTGATAAAATTAGGGGATAATTATCTGTATAGGGTATGAATTTACATATCTCATTTTTAAAGGGCTTCCCACTTTCATATGTTTTAAAGGAGTTTCATCTTTTCTTCTCAGTGTCTTTCCTGTCTGTCCTGCTCAGTTTGATGAGCAGATTTTTGTTAAAAACCCCAGCCCATTATCTAATAGGAGTTGAAACTTTTCCTCAGTGGGTTCTTAATCTTTAGACTTTGTGTATGTGCCTTTCACCTTTCTGAATTTGAAAAAGGTACAGGTTAATCAAAATTACGAAGAAGATGATGACTATTCAGATCTCAATTCCAAGTGCTAAACATCAAATGTAAAGATTTATTTCCTTTGGAACTATTTTTACAAAAGAATAATTAATTGAACATATTTCATCATTTTTTGTTTTGTATTTTTAATATAGTTAATATATTAACATTTGTTTGCCCAACAGTTTCATTCAATTAATTTCTTTTTAACCAATTCTGTAATTTTATTTTTCTTTAACTATTATATTTTTATTGGGATATACTTCACATATCATCCAATTTAATTCAATTATATTAAGAATATTTGTGCAATCATCAGCACAATCAATTTCAGAACATTATCTTCCTGTTCTAATTGTCCTTCTTCCCCTTCTACCCTCCACTGACATGCCTCTAGGCAATCATTAGTCCAGTTACTGATTATAGATCTGCCTACCCTGGAATCTATATACATAAAATCATTTGAAGTACAAACAGAAAGCAAGCAAACAAAATACAAAACTTAACAGCAATGACTTGATAAAATATAGAAAAGCCTAATAAAAATGAAAACACAAAAGATTAAAAACTGAAACAACTTTAAAATGCATCAGAAAGGAAATCAATGATTAGGTATTCAATTTCAACAACTACATTTGGAGTCAAAGAATTTTGATTATGATATCCATTATGTCCCAACATGGCAATGTAATACTTTTTCATCTCTGTAGCTTTAAAATATATTCTAATTACTAATGATAGCAATCTGTACCTCATTGCTTTTCATTTACTGAATGATATCCTGACAATAGGCCTTTGCCTGAAGACCTGAGAATCAGCTTCCTATTTGAATTTTTGATTATATCAATTTAATTTTCTAAAAAATCTGGAGTGCATTAAATTTATAAGTTAAGAGTAATTGACCCATTTAGCATATCATGTCTCTATGGCTAAGAACATTTTATCTCTTTCCTTGGTTTAAGGTTTTTTATACCTAAAGTTTTTTAAAGAAGTGTTTTAAAACATCTTCATATACATCTTACCGGCATCTTTTTCAGTGTGCTTTTAAGTAGGTCAAAGCTTGTTTTTCATTACTCCCGGGCAAACTTTAAAAAATATTGTTTTTTAAATATTATTTTTAAAGAACTCAACTCGGTCAGCTGAGCAATTCGGTACACTTGCAGTATGCACCAACATCTTTAACCCTTTCCAATTTGTGGAAATGAAATCATTTTTCCACATTGCCATGCTTTTTATCAAATCTTCATAGCTGAAATTTAAAGCTTGACCGTAGCTATTCTCGCAGTTTCCGTATCGACGTCCTCATTGCTCCCCCCTACCCTCCCCCACCCCGGCAGGTTTGGCATCTTTTTCTCAATCATCTCTTACTTGGCTGAATTTTTATTTTGTCATATCTGAGATTCTTCAAAAATGGTGCTTTGGCACTTTATATTTCTAGCACTTTTAAGATGGGACATCTTTGCCTTTCCTCATTATCTGTGGATGGGATTCTGCTTGTGTACAAAATCCTTGTAGTTTGCTTTCTTTCCCAGAGAAATTCATAGACATTGACCTCAAAATTTCAATGATGCTGTGGGGGAGACTGTGGCTGCCATGTGATTTTGCCCTTACAAATGCTTTTATCTCTTTATCTGGCTAATTTTGTTTGTTTGTTTGTTTGTATTTTGGGGGGCATCACTGATTATCTGGCTATTTTAAGAATCCTTTCTATATTTGTTCGCCTCAGGGATGCAGTTGTTAGCACCTGACTGCTGACCTAAATGTTAGGAGTTCAAACCCACAAAGATGTGGTGATCTGCTGGGTTCATAAAGATTGCAACCTGGGAAACCTGAGGGGAAGTTTGCACCCCTCTACCATGATTTGGAACGGACTCAACGGCCCCACCAAGCAGCACGTTTACTAAGCTGTCTTATGGTGTTGAACATTTTGTAAAGTGTTCTTGGGACAAGTACTTCCCCCCCCCCCAACACTTTTATTGGCATGCAATTTACGTACCATGCAATTCAACAGTTTAACCATTCAATCATGTCAGGTAGAATTGTTCAATCACCGCTGCATCAATCTTAGAGTGTTGCCACCCCCCCCACCCCCTCACGAATGGTCAAAATGCCTCTAAAATGAGTTGTGCAATCATGATCTCTTTTAGTGCTCCCCTCCCACCACCTTAATTACTTACTTCTGAAATTCCCTTTCCCTCTCTATCGTCCACCACTACTCCTGCATTCCCTGTAACCCCTTTTAGGTTCTTTTAGGTTAACTTCATATTTTTCCTGATTTCTTATTCAAGGGATTCTTCTTTACTTGTTTTCTTTATGAATACTGTTCTTTCTTCTAATTCTTTGATTGATATCAGTTCACTGATTTTTTTTTTAAAAATCGTGTCTTCTGGTCCTTAACTGTGTTTTCAATATTACTACTTTAACTTTTAACCTTCAAGTGGTATTTGTGAAGAATACAGACTATACCATGAACTGGCAAATGAAATAACAAGTTGATCTTAGAAGAAATATAAGCAGAATGTTCTCTAGAAAGTAGGGTGGCAAGACTTGATTTGGGCACATTTTTAGGAAAGGCCCGTCAACAGGAAAAGACATCAGGGTCAGAGAAGGCAAAAGAAACCTCCATAAGATGGATTTACACAATAGCCTGATCAATGGATTAAAATATAGCAGTTGTCATGAAGAGGATGCACAATACTTTCCTATGACAACAGGATATTATTCCTGGTTAGCAAGGAAGCTAATTATGGCATGTGGTTGTGTGTAAGTGCTGTTGAACTGTTAACTTCTGTCAAACTGGTTCTTAGTAAAAGCAACCTCATGAGTAATAGAACAAAACACTCCCCAGACCTGTGGCATCTTCACAATCATTTGTTAGATTTTAGCCCATTGTTGCAGCCACCATGCCAATCCATCCACTGAAGATCGTCCTCGTTTTTGCCCACCAAACACATCCTTTGCAGGGGTGAGTTCCTCCTGAAAACACTGCCACTGTGTGAGATGTAGTCTCACCATGCTCACTTCTAATGCGATGACACACTCAAGACAGATGCATTCACTCTTCTGGCCCACCCACAACTGTCTAGTTGATTCTAACATACAGGGACCCTAAAGGACAGAGTAGAAGGATTTTTAAAACTATAAATCTCTGTGAGAGCAGATGATCTCATCTTTCTTCTTCAGATGAGACCACCTGGTAGGTTCAAGCTGCTGAAATTCCAGCTAATATTCCAGCACATAATCCGTTTCCCCACTATGACACCTTGTTCTCTTCTGATAGCTCATGGCATGGTCAGAATTCTTCACCAGCACCACAATTCAAAGACATAGATTCTCCTTTGGGGTTCCTTATTCAGTACTCAGTTTTAAAATCCATATTCTCATATTCCATCAAGTCGATTCTTACCTATAGTTTGCTATCCTATAGAGCAGGGTAGACCTTCTGTGGCATTTCAAGGCTATAAATCTTCTGGCTGGTGGTTTCAAACTTCTGACTTTGTGATTAGCAGCCTAACACGTAATCGTTATGCCACCAGAAATCTTCAATTTATATTGATTAACAGTATCGTGGCTTCAGTCAGGTGTGCTCAGTCGTCAAAGTGACGTCTTTGCTTTATAACACTTTAAAGAAGTCTTTTGTCCTTACAGAGGGGTCACAGGGAGGGGGCGAGCCAGTCAAAGTACAGTACAGCAACAATAAAATAAGCAACTTTCCTCTAGTTCTTAAATGCTTCCTTCCATCCACTATTATGATCCCAATTCTACCTTACAAATCCAGCTAGATCAGGGGATGTACACTGGAGCCAGAAACATTGGGAATCCAGGACAGATGATCCTTTTAGGACCAGTGGTGAGAGTGATGATACCAGGAGGAGAGAGGGAAAGTGGAGTAGAAAAGGGGACCCAATTGCAGGGATGTAATATAACTTCCTCCCTGGTGTATGGATTGCAGGGGAGTGGGTGAAGGGACACATCAGACTGTACGATGACAAAATAATGATACTTTGCAAATTGTTGAGGGGTTCATGGGGGAGAGATGGAGAGAGGTGTGGGGAGGGGGTGAGGAATATGGGGAGCTGATACCAAGGGCCAAAGTAGAAGGGAGATGTTTCAAGAATGTTGATGGCAACAGATGTAACAAATGTGGTCTGCATAAAGTTGATGCATGTATTGATCATGATAAGAGTTCTGTGAGCCCCCAATAAAATGAATTTAAAAAATTGCAACCTTGACAACTTCATTTTCCCCCTTTATGCTAAGATGTATTCCATACAGAAGATTTTGATTCTCATCAGAAAGCGCTTAGAATCTTCTTCATTTTCAGCCAGCAGGGTTGTGCCATCTGTCTATCACAGAATCCTGATGGGGTGTTCGTTTTCATATTGCACAACTTCTCTGATTGTTTGATCCTCCTATAGATTGAATAAGTCTAGTGATAGGTTGGTTACAGCCATGAAATGCACAATGACTGATTGTGAGTCACCCCTTCTTGGGACCAGCTGTGTGTATCCGTGAATTATTTTAGCCTATGTTCCTAGCACAGCAGACAGCGCACCAAACACTCTTCATCCAAAGCCTCCATCTTGTCTGCGTCTTTGTGGTAACACAAAGACCCAAGTAAGCTCCCTGCATTGAGTCGTGTAACCTCATTTCATTGCTAGAAATAAAATAACCCCAGTTGATACTGAGCTTACCAAGGTAGAGATCTTGGAATTAAATATTGAAGTCTATTTTCCTAGCACCTTTGGATGAACTCAACTTTGGTTAGCCCCTGTGTGCATTAACTGAGTATACCACAGAGACCCTGATTGTTATTAATACGGAACAACTATTTTCATCTCCGGTTAGGCCATCTACTTTTGAAACTGCTCCATTGGCTCCGAGATTCAGAACCACAGGCATTCTCTCTCTAAAATCCAACTTCACTGCCTTGGGACAACTGTATCTCCCACATGGGAGACCAATGGTGTCATTAGTAATATGCTCATATTCCCATTTTGCAGAAAAAGCAATGCAAGCTTAAAAGGACTTGTGTCTAGTTGCTAAGGACAGCATGTTCGGTAAAGTAGAAGGGTAGTGAAAAAAAGAGGAAGACCCTCAAGAAGATGTAACAGTGACGTAACAACAGGCTCAAGGAGAAGAACCAACAGTGGTAAGGATGGTGCTAAACTGGCCAGTGTTTTTTTCAGAGAGTTTGTTTTCTAATATATGTTGATATGACCTTCTCATGTCCATGAGATAATAAATTCTTCGCTTCAGAGAACCTGCTTTCTAGTTCCCTATTTCTAAGAGTGCTATCTGTTCGATGACATAATTGCTGTGCTTGAATTTCAAGGTGAGGTGGGTGGAGTGCGTATACATGATAAGAGGTTTTTGACTGGGGAGAGCAACTTCACCAAGACTGACTCTTGTTTTCTTTTTTAAGATCATTTTATTGTAGACTCTTACAGCTCTTTTATTATTATTATTTTTTTAGGCATCACTGCTCTCCAGTGGTGGGAGTAGGAGGCCCAGTTCCACTGCTGGAACTGAACCTCCATCCCAGTGGGCTGCAGTCCCGCGCACAACCACTACGCCACCGGGGCTCAGCCCATCTTACAGCTCTTATAGCAACCCATCCATCAATTGTATCTAGCCTATTTGTACATGTCTTGCCATCATTATTTACTTTCTTAAAAAATCATGTTCTTGGGGCTCTTTCCGCTCTTATCACAATCCAGATATACATACATTGTATCAAGCACATTTGTACATTTGATGCCATCATCATTTTCAAAACATTTTCTTTCTATTTGAGCCCTTGGTATCAGCTCCTCATTTTTTCCCCTCTCTCCCCCTGTGAACTCTTATGAAGCCCTTCTGTATTTAATTGAAGGAAATTCAGTCGTTATGTGATTTGCTCTTACTTAAGGCCTTTTCTGTTTTGTTTTTTTTAACTAGAGAACTAGTTGTACCCAAAACATTTTACATTTGGAGTGTAAAGGACGAGACATTCACAGACCTCACTGGCTACTCTTGAAATGATAGATCATTCCAGAGCCAGTTATGGAACAATGACGAGTGAGGAGGAGTTAACTGGAAAGCTACACCTTGAAGAGTATGTCCAGTTTATGAGGATCAGTCTCATGTCTGTGTGTAAACAAGGGTGGCAGAAGAAATAGTGATCCTTTGCTGGAGGGCTGAAGGCAGAGGAGAAGAGAAGACATATTAGAAGAGTATCTCTTCCGTGCCAAGACATCAAAATGACATGCAGGCTCCCAGAATTGATTCTAGATTTATATTTGTACAATCCCATCTTGGCCTTGAGCTTTGCAGAAAGACTTATGATTCTGAAGAAGAGCAATTTCCTCTGATTCAGTTAGGCTTATGGTTAAATTTATTGGGGGAAGTTTATGTTATACTCACCAGAGAAAAATTTTGATTTCCTTGCTCTGTGAACATCCTCAAGGGAACATGAAATCTCTCAGAAGCCAAAACCAAAGACTGTGCCTGGTGTGTATGTGTATGTATGTATGTGTATATATATATATATATATATATACTTATATACATAAAATCTCTTTAACCCTTGATTATTTTCCTTCCTATTTCTTCCCAGGTCTTGTTTGTGTTTGGACCTATTTTACCAAGCTGAATACCAGCTGATACACCTTTTACAGACAATGTTATTTGATTTAATATTCAAATACATTTTCTATTTGATTTATATTCAAATGAATTTAAATTCAAATTAACAAAAAATCCACTGATATATAGTGCCATCTTTATCCTATTTATATTTTTCAATTTTCAGCTCTTTTCTTTATTATTTAAGCCATAATAAACATATTTACATTTTTTTGGGGGGGGCATCACTGTCCTCAGGTGATGGGAGTAGGAGGCCCAGCCTTTGCTTCGTGGAGCTGGAATTGAACCTCCATCCCAGTGAGCCGCAGTTCCGTGCACAACCATTGCGCCACCAGGGCTCAGCCCCATATTTACATTTTTATTCTGTTTCTTTTCCTCTGCTAAAATATTTCTTTAATATGAATTATTTAGAGTGGAATTTATAATCTTAGGTGTGTGGATAATTTCAAATGTCTGGATATAGATTGGTAAATTGCTTAAGGAAAAATATTCTAACAATTTAGGCTTCCCAAGAATGGAATAGAGTCTACTGTTCCTATTTTCTGGTAGTCACCATTACCAGAGGCCCATTGGTCAAGTCTACTACTGGTGCCAGCCTAGCTCAACTACCATAATTGGTTGCTTAAATGACTTTATATTTGGTACTCCATTGCTTTTATTCTTGCCCTATAGAAAGTCCTTTTATACCATAATCACAAGCCTCTGAGAGCATAGATTGAATAACTCTGATATATTTGAACTTATTTCTAGGGCATTCGAATGCACTTTGAAGTGCTTCCCATGTTCTATAAGCCATTCAAGACCTAGCCCATACCATTGTCCAAACTTGTTCTCCCACACTGTTCTATCATTTCTCCCTGTTTTGTTTTTCATATTAAAGGCATACTGAGTTTCTTTGCACATCACGATCTTAGTGCATGCTTAGTTTGCATTGCCTAGAACCATATTTCCCAGACTTACTTGCAGATGACCTTCTTTTTCTTACTTTTGAAATTTCAGTGTTGGTAGTGCAGTGGCTATGGATTGAAATTTCAGTTTAAGGGCCACTATCCGCAAGGTAGTCTCCCTGAGCACTTGTGGTAGTTATATAATCTGTCAACTTGAGGAAGAGTTGGCGTCTGGTCCGTCAATGAGGTCATAACTTGATGTCCTCATTTGGAGGCATGACAGAGATAAATAGCTGCCTGGAAACCAGACAGACACGGACTCTCTGCTTTGAATTACTGATGACAAGACACATGGAACAAAGCTAGAACCCTGGAGCTGGAGGACCCAAGTGGAAACCCACATCAGTGCTGACATGTTTACAATGCCATTGGATACACAAGACTTGCCACCAACTGGCTTATGATTTTCCTGCATCCAGTGTCATTGTATGTGTTTTGTGAGTGTGAAAAAGAATTTATAGATTGGTATCATACTTATGGGCTAATATCAGACTTATGGACTTGATCTGGACTGGACTGGGATGTTTTCTCAATGTCCAATTGCTCTTTTATATAAAGCTCTTTCTTATGCATATATGAGAATCTCTGGATTTGTTTTTCTTGCTTACCCAGACTAACATACTGCTCTTGCTGGTATTTCTAATAAATCTGTATGCCTTCAAATTGTTTTGTTTTTCTTTGTAGTAATGCAGTCTATCAGTCTTTCTTTCATCTGTCATCTATCTATCTATCTATCTACTATCTATCATCATCATCATCTATCTATATATTATCTATCTATCAACCTAGGCTATATACCTCTCTCTAACTAACAATCCCCCAAACCAAACTAGACTCACTGTCATTGAGAGAATGCTGATGCATAGTGACCCTATAGGACAGACTAGAATGACTCCAGTGACTTTCCATGAGTATAATTGTCTATGGGTTTAGAAAGCCCTGGCTGGTGGTTTCAAACAACTGACCTTGCAGTTAGCAGTCAAATTAATAGCCACTATGCAACCAAAGCATACATTACTAACTATCTATGTACCTATTTATTATCTTTTTTCTTTGGCACCAAAAATGTATGTACTGTTAGGTTAGGGTAGGTATTTATCTTTTTCATTGACAAAATCAATTATAGCTGAAGCAAAATTAGTTCCATTTGAAAAAACTAATGAACAGCTTCCCTCTCATAGAGACTGGAAAGTGGAGTTCTATTTTATTGTAAATTAACCCTGGATGACTGTGGATTATTCTCTAATTCAATTGTCCCACATCTCATTTGGATCTGCCAGCTTCTGAAATTTGGAGAGGGATTCAAGATGAAAGTTAAAATCTTTGCATTTTAATTAAAAATGATGTCTTCCAAGTCATGCGCTCATGCTTATTTCTACTGTCTTTGATCATGTATTATTATTATTTTTTTTAGCTTCAGATAGCCTCGTCTTTCTCCTGCTGCGTGGTGTGTATGAATGGCCAATCTTGTGGTTAGCTGAGCTCACAGACCACTATGTGTTATCAATACTGGCTTAGCCATTGAGGAAAATGCACATGTTAGAAACACAAACCCTTGCTTTGCAGGAATATATAGTCCAATTGTAAAGGTAAACTATATAGGCATGCGTACTTTCTTTCCAAACATCCAAAATGAGATTAGATAAAATAATAACAAGAGTAGTGATGAAAATAGGTAAAAATTTTGCATGTTAAGTACATTGGGCATGTCACTAAATTCCTTACAAGTATTTCACTTATTTAATCTTCACAGCAACTAAATGTGATTTGAATTATTACTGTTATTTTCTTGATATTTAATAAGTGGATACCCAGGCTCCCCACAGTGACACAGTCAGTAGAAGTGATCAAAACTATATTGGAATTCACAATGGTATTTTCTATTCCTTGAAAGAGTGACAGCCTCAGAAACTCACAGAGGCAGTGTATCTTATCCTGTGTGGTCGCCATGGCTCAGGAGTGACCAATAGCAGTGAGTTTTGTTTTGGTTTATGAAGTATCATCTTGAATATAGGATAAGGCATTTGGTAAATTTTGAAGGTTGTTTAGATTTTGCGAATATGGATGAGACAAGAAAAGATATTTTAAAACTGGGAACACAGTGTGAACAAAATCTGGCACCAATTTGGGCTTCCCAAGAAGGAAATATAGTTATCGTTTTTACTTTCTAGTAGCCACCATTACCGAAACTTTAACTGAGATTTTAACTTGAGACTTTAACTCAGGTTAAAGTCTTTGGAGTAGGCATTTCTGGATGATACTATTTCTGTTCCTAAAGATCTAATATACATCTAGAATGATTAGATGCCCGCATTTATGAAACTAGGTCAGCCCATAGCCACCCAGGTGAACAAATGACTTTCCCCTCCTTTATCCACTTCCTTCCTCCTTTTTCCACTTTAATTTCTTTTTTTTAATATTAAATCATTTTATTGGGGACTCATACAGCACTCATCATAATGTATACATACATACATACATACATACGTTGTGTCAGTAGTTACATCTTTTCTGGGATGGGGTGGGGTTCTTTTTTTTTTTTTTATTTGGGAGAAGTAAGCCAGTTTTATAGGGCAAGCAAGCTTAGGCAATTAGCATATCGTGATCTTCAAAATTAACAAGTGAATGGCAGCACAGCTGCAAGTCAGGCTTCAGAGGCCAGGTCTGTTTACAGTTACAAAGGCGACAAACTACAAACCCCAGGCAACAAACTGCAACAGAGTTCAGGCATATCCCGCCTGTAGCCAGATCAAGCATGTCTGGGCCCGATGGCTCCTGACAGGTCCCCCTTTTTTATTTTTTCAAGTAATATCCTCCTGGGAACTTCGCCTGTCTTAGGTTGTCAGGACACACACTCAGTCCTTACCCGTCATTGGTCAATGGCCTTCTAATGTCACCATGGCCTGTCTTAGGTTGGTAAAGAGTGCTCCTGATCTTACCCGTCATTGGCTGTCAAGTTCAGCTCATGGAGGCAGAGGATCTTATCACATACTAGTCGTGTGTGCCACTCTGTTCGAGATTGCTCATCTCCAAGTGACAATAATGAACTTGCAGGGGCCTTGCTTGAATGGTCTCAATCTGTTACTTAATAAATGCCATGAGGTTGTTGAATAATACTGGCCATAATGAAAGCAAAAGCAATAAACTAACGAGGGGGCCCC
>PVJH01036304.1:0-19072 GCA_004026705.1 Nesogale talazaci | reverse complement strand
GCCTCTCTAGAACTGCCCTCACAAACAGCCAGGTCCCTGCTGGATGAGAGCCCTGGCCCAGAGGAAGGCTGAAGCAGGGTGCCTGCCCGCTGCTGGGGCAATCCACCCGCCCCTCGTTCTGCAGGGCCAGTTGTGGTGGCTTCTCCGGAGTCCGTCCTGCGGCGGCCTGTTTGCTTTGGATGGCCTGACTTCCCAGCAGCTCCTTCCATCCTGGGTGCTGGGACCTGTTTCTACCCCTCTCCTCCATGCAAGGCAGGACTCCGGGGAGAGGCAGAGGGGACACCAGAGCCCCTGCTTCTCACCCTGACACACACACACACACACACACACACACACACACACACTATGTGTCCATACAAATGAAGACACGAATGTGCTCATATACTCAGACACTAATACACACAGAAACATTCGCATATGTTCACACATGCATTCCCATATAATTACACATACCAATACATGCTCACATTAGTACACACATGTTCATACATTCATAGACACACATATACACATACTCATAGACATTCATATAGACGCACACTAACACATGCTCATACACACTAATATACACATTCACCTATGTTCACATACACTCACACACACATTCACATATATGCACATGCTAATACACTCACAGACACACTCATACATTCACACAATTATACTCACACTCGCACACTTATATACACATTCACACACTCATACACCTTCATACAAACACATACATTCACACTCATTCACATACACAGACACATACATTCATATACTCACACACTCGTACATGTTCACACACTCATGCATTCACACAATTATACACACATTCACACTCATACATTCACACACTCCTACACCTTCATACACAGACACATTCATACACATACATTCACACATTCACAGAAACATTCATAGTCATACACATGTTCACACACTCATACATCCACATACACATTCACACACTCATACACACATTCATACACATAAACTAATCACACTGATGCACTCACACGTGTACATTCATTCACACACATAAACTAACAACCCATGTATACATTCACACATCTATGAGCTCACATTCACACTTACACAACACACACACACTCCCTCACACTGACGTCCATGGAGGGACATGGCTGTGACTAGGGTCCGGAGGACTCTGGGGAAAGGCACCCAGAGGCACTGGCCTCCCCTCTCTGCACCCCGCTGTGAGTGAGCTGTGCGTCTGTGGGAGATGGTGGGGGCTTGGCAGACACTGACCTCTGCACCCACCAGGGCTGCCACTCGGGCCTGAGGGAAAGTCCAGTGTCCACTGCTGGCCAGAGGCTCCTCTCTGGCCAGAACACCCTTGCTCCCTGGGCCACACAGTGATGGCATCACCTGTCCAGTACCCCCTCGCTGGACCCTCTGCAACTCAAGTGTCCTTCAGAGGGCCTGACCCACAGGGCAGGGGCAGGCAGCCTCTCCAGGGACCGGGGCAGGGGGACAATGGGACACTGTGCCACAGACAGCCAGGCCACACAAGTCCTGCCCCTGCTGCCCGGCAGCTAAAATTAGCCCGCGGCGGCTCCTGCCAGGATGTTGCTTTTCCGGGTGGGGCCGCCGCGCTCCCTCCCCAGCTCGTGCTCCTGCGGTTCCCTTGGTAGCTGCTGCAGGGCCCCCCTCACTCCGGGGCAGCCAGGGGCGGGGCTGCTCCTGTGGCAGGGACCTGGGGGCTCAGGGAACCCCTGACCATCCGCTCAGAGCCCCTCCCACTCCAGGCGTGCCCTGTCTCCCCTCCACACTCCCTGCACTGCACATTCCAGGAACTCCCTGGCCCCTGACCCCGCTGAAAGCCCCGTCTGTGTGTCTGGCTCGGAGTGTGAGTGGACAGGCACTGTGTGCACCAAGCCGCCCCCTTCCTGGAATTCGGGCCTGACTCATCCTGTCCAGGGCACAGCCGGCCGGCCCTGCCGCTGGCAAGGTGAGGCGCTGCCCTGCAGGGGCACTGAGGGCCGGGACACCCCGACTCTCGCTGTGGGCGCAGGGCTCCTAGGCCCTGGCTGCAGTGTCCTCTGCCCAGCTTTTCCACAGAGCCGGAGCGTGTGTGGGTGTGTGGGTGTGTATGTGTGTACCTGTGGGCGAGAACATGTGAGCGTCAGTGTGTGGATAGACAGGTGAGAGTGCACGGGCGAAGGTGTGTTGTGAGTGCACACGAGTGTGTAAAGGCTCCTGTCTGAGTTCTAAGCACAGGATGTTCTATGCTGTGGGTCCCCGAGGTCCCTGGACAGGGTTACTGTGGGCAGCTGCCGAATACACGGGCCTCAGTTCGCCCATCTGTAAAATGGCAGTGGTAGGAGATGGTTTAGACCAGAGCCACGTTTCTGTTTTGTTTTTTTTTTCACAGCTTCCGCCCCCTGCTCCCCACCTCTTTCTGCATTAACCGCCCCCCCTCCCCAACAATCTTGCAGGAAACAGATTCAATCTGTGAGCGGTGAGAAGCCAGTGCCCACTTGGTGTGTCCTGCTCACCAACACACACACACACACACACACACACACACACACACCAGGGAGTTTCAAAAAGTGGGTGAGAAAACAGAATGAAAAGAGAATAGACGGGCTGAGCCCCGGTGGCGTAGTGGTTGTGCACGGGACTGGGGCCCACTGGGATGGAGGTTCAATTCCAGCAGCGGCTCCACAGGAGCAAAAGCTGGGCGTCCTACTCCCACCACCAGAGGGCAGTGATGCCCCCCCCAAAAAAAGAAAAGAGAATAGACTTCTATGGCTGCATGGAACCCCTCAGGAACAGTAATGGGAATAGCAATGCCGAAGGGGAGGGGGCGGGGGGGGAGGGCGGAGAAGGGGAGGATGGGGACTCATTGCAGTGGTTGACGTGTTCCCCACCATCACCACCACACCAGGGGTGAACAACAAACGTGGATGAGGGGACACCGCGGACAGTGTAAGATATGAAAATAATCATAATTTATAACTTACCAAGGGCTCATGGGTGAGGAGGGCGGGGGAAAAAGAGAAGCTGATACCAAGGACTCAAGTAGAAAGAAAATGCTTTTAAATTGATGATGGCAACATATGCACAAGTGTGACTGATACACTTGATTGTGATAAGAGCTGTAAGAGCCCCCAGTAAAATGATTAAAAATAATATCAACAATGAGAGTAAAGAGACCAGGAGGATTAGGGGAAGGGAGGGGAAGGGAGGGGACTCGATCACAAGGATCAACCTACAACCCCCTCCCAGGGGGACGAACAATGGGAAAGTGGATGAGGGCTACGGAGGAGGATGTGAGATATGAAAATAACAATCTATAACTTATCAAGGGGTCGTGAGGGAAGGCCGGTAGGGGAGGGAGGGAGAAGAAATGGGGAGCTGATACCAGGGCCTCACATGGGAAGAAATGCTTTGAAAATGATGATGGTAGCTGAGCCCTGGTGGCGCAGTGGTTCTGTGCGGGACTGCGGCCCACAGGGTTGACAGTTCAAATCCAGCAGCGGCTCTCCAGGAGTAAGGCTGGGCTTCCTACTCCCACCAGGGCAGTGATGGCCCACAAAAAAAGAAAAGAAAATGATGATGGCTTCATGTGTGCAAACGTGCTTGCCACACTGGATGAATGTCTGGATTGTGATAAGACATGTAAGAGCCCCCAATCAAAGTATTAGAAAAATTAAAGGGGCTGAGCCCCAGTGGCGTCGTGGTTGTGCGCGGGACTACGGCCCACTGGGACGTAGGTTCAATTCCAGCAGTGGGGCTGGGCCTCCTACTCCCACCACCGGAGAGCAGTGATGCCCCCCCCCCCCAAAAAAGAAAAATTAAAATAAAGAGAATGGACTTTTCCCATGTACTTTTAGAAGGCCCCTTATGCACTCGCTCTCTCTCTCTCTCTCTCTCTCTCTCTCTCTCTCTCTCTCTCGTCTGTGGAAGTCTGCCATCGACAGGGCCCCAGTTCCCACGGCCCCAGAACCCTTGGCAGAGCTGCCCGAGGATTTATGGGTTTCAGAAGTTCCCCCTGAGCCCCAGACAATGACGACGACAATGGTGCTTGCGAGTGAGAGAGAGAGAGTGTGTGTGTGTGTGTGTGTGTGTACACGAGTGTGTGTGGTGTGAAAGGCTCCGGACGCAGCCTCTGGCGGAATCCAGCTCTGTGGGGCAGGCAGGGTGCCAGCCTGCACTTAGCTTTGTTTCTGTGGGAACCCACCAGCTCTGGGCTCCCACAAGCCGCCGAGCAGCCCACTCCCGGTCTTGGCAGCTGCAGACCAGCCAGGCCTGTGCCCCTCGGGCTCCCCCTGGCCCTCTCCAGGCCGTGGGTGCTGGGCTCTTAGCCTCTTCCCCTCCTCCCTCTCCTCCCTGCTCTCACAGAGGAGCCCCCCACAGCCTGCTTCCTCTCGGGCAGAAGACGCGCTGCGGGCAGACGGCTGGAAAAAGGGGCTGAACTGGGAGGGGCTGGGGTTTCCAGCGTGTCTAATGAGCCTGAACTTGTTTGTGTCCTGGGGGGGGTGGGGAGCCAGCCTTCAGCTGCTGACTGTACGTCCCATCTAACCCCACATGCAACACACATATGCACATGCATGCACACAGACACATGCCCACATAGACATACAAGCATGCTTAGACACAGACACATGCACCCACATATAGATACATACACACATACATGCACACACATATAAACATGCATGCACACACACACATACATATACAGACAGACATATATAAACACATACATACACACAGACACATGCACACACACAAACATGCTTACACACATGCACATATATGCGGGCACACAGACACATGCACACACCTATATACATACAAACATACACACATGCACACATATACATGCATATATACACCCATACACAGATACATATAAGTACACGTGCATACATACAAGCATGCACATACATACATATACACAGAGAGACACACATACACAGAAAGACACATACATACAGACACGTGCACAAACATGCTTACACATATGCACATACATGCACACACACACCTATATACATACAAACATACACACATGCACACACATACAGCATACATATACACATGCAGATACATGCAAACATGCACATATGTGTATACATATACACAGAGACACACACACACATATAGATACACACAGACACACACACACACTCCCGATATGGACATTTACAATCAGGAACAAGCTATCAGTCCCCTTGAAGCAGAAGTTAGGGACCTTGGGTCGAGAGCACGGAGGACACACACAGGGAGCGTGAAACACTCACAGGCCAGCAGGACACCCATCCTGAACATCTGACATGCAAGTGTTTCATTTTATTTCCAAAAGTCGCTTGTTCTGATTCAAGATGAGAAGCGGTGCTTTCCGGTCCCAGCCCTGAAGCGCGCTCTGTGTGGGCGTCCCAGGCCGAGGGGAGGGTCAAAGCTGGAAATCCCAGCCCAGGCACTTGCTCCCGGCCTCCCTCTGGGCCCCTCTGGGAGGAAGAGAGCAGAGCCCCACAGCGCTGTCCTGAGGAGTCAAGGAGCTCACACGAGGCCGGGCCTGCTCCCAGCGCACGCTGCTGTCCTTGTGGTCACCACGCCCCTGCGTCACTGCGTGAAGTGGACAGGCGGGAGTTAGGTCTGCTCTTCAGGAGAGCGTTTGCCAGGACACTGACCACGTGTGGGCCTGAGCCTCAGATCGGACACTTCCACACCATCATTCATTCAGCTGTGTTCTCCCAGGGCCAGACCCACTCGTGGGTGCGGGGGGTCCAGCCGTGAGTGACACCCCCCGCCCCCAGTGAAAGAGCCCCTGCCCTGTGAGCCTCAAGGCCTGCAGTTCAAAACCACCAGCTGCTCTGCTGGAGAGAGGTGAGGCTTTCTCTTCCCCTCAAGAATGACCGTCCCAGAACCCCACAGAGGCCGCCCTACCCTGTCCTCCAAGGTCACGAGCCATGCCATGCTCCACCTGAAGTCAGGGAGTTTTTCTGGCCGTGGTGGTGAGGTCTCTCCTGACCCACACGCCACACAGTGACTCCACGAGCTTTCTTTGGCCATCTGCACGGAAGTAGACCGCCGGGCCTGGCTAACCTTCCCGTTACCAGCTGAGCACAAACCCTCTGTGCCTATCCCTGTGCCGGAAGAGAACAAGCTCCAGGAACAGGGGTCCTTAAGGGGGAGGAGCGTTTCCAGGGAGGAGCTTCCCCTGAGGCTCAAACAAGCAGTCCACACAGCAGAGGGAGCTCCCCACCCGTCCAGCTGTCCCCCCCCGCCCCCCCCCCCCACCAATGGAACACTCCAGGAGACTGGAGGGTAGGGAGGAGGCAGGAGTGGAAGTGGGTGAGGTGGGCGGCCCAGGTGTGGCCAGGCAGAGGCTGGCGGCGGATTCCGGACAACAGGACACAGTCAGAAGGTGTTACGGAAACATGTTTCCATGAAAGCACGCAAGGGTGGTCCGATTCACTAGCAGGGAGCCGGGGAGCAGGGTCAGGAAAAGAAGAGGGAAGCGACCCCAGGTTGCGCCTCTTCGCAGGAGTTGGAACGGGGTCCCCCAACGCTGGCGAGAAGTTCCCAGAAATAGCGGTCAGGCTCCCAGACCCCCCCAAGACAAGGAAGGGCAGGCGTCCTTCCAGGGAGGTTCCTCTGGGCTGGACTGGAGATTCCTTGGTATCAGAAGAAGCCAGCTTCTGATACATGCGTCGCGGGTTCAACAGGCGCCGTTGTACAGCGATCATTACTATTTATTATAATAAGAATAGAGAGAAACAGTAAGAGTCAGACACATTTCACATCAGCGTAGCATGCTCACCTCCGCCCCGCTTGGTGGTGGTCCACGTGGAGAGAACGTAGGGAAAGGGGTTACAGGATGAGGAAAAGCTCAGGGGCAGGAGAGAGAGAGCTACGTGACCAAGGGGAGGAGGATGTGGCAAGGGGAGACCTCAGACTCCTGGGGGAAGATGAAGAGGTCCGTCTGGCTCTTGAACCCCACCTGCTGACCAGCCTAACAGCAAGACAGTCAGCTTTACCTTGAGTCACACAAAGGCCTCAGATAACTGGGAGCTTCAGGGAGAACAGCTAGCCTAACTTGTACCTAAATGCTGGTAAATAGCTTGCGTAATATTTTGGAGTATATAACTGTGGAAAAGTCCTGTCTTCATCCCTCACCTCGGAAGCTGACGCCTGTCTCTTTTTCTGCCTCCCTGGGGCTTGGGAGACCCAGAGGTGGACGTGGACAGCAAGAGGTTTGTACCGACACCCTGACCGCCAGCCAGAGTCCCTCAGGGCAGGCCTTGGCGCTGTGGCTGGGGAGGGGGGGGTTGAACTTGACAGAGTCTGGTCCTGGTTGGCAATCACGGGGGGGTGGAGGGGTGCTGGGTCTGTCTCCTTAGCAACCAGAAACAGCGTCACCCAGACTGGTCCTGGCTCTGTCTCTGGTTGGCCCAGAGTTACTGAAATGTCCCCACCCGGCCTGCCCTGAGCAGCGCCTGCCCACAGCAGCGGCCACACCCCTGAACGTTTCCAGAGCCTTCTTCCGTCCTCCCGCTGGCTGGCTGGGGCTCGGCGGTTTTCCGAGTGGCAAATCTGATGCTCCAGGGGTGGGTTTGTCCCACCAGGGCAAGAAACGTCCAAGAACAAGTTTACGGAGCTGGTTCCGCTTCCTCCTGTGCCCCGGGGGTGGGCACTTGAGTCAGGGGTGTTTGTGGGGCAGGGGGCCTCCTGGGTTGGCGTCCCTGGCCGGTGCTCAGTGAGGACCTACGGCCGCGGGTTCCCGTCCACCAGACGCACCTTGGAGAGGTCACGATGAACTGAAGTTGTCGGAGCGGCCTGGGACTTAGTGGATGCCTGGAGGGCGGGTGAACTTCTCGTCCTCCACAGTGGGTGCTGCAGAAAGCCTCATCCCCGTGATCCTCAGGGGTCCACGCCCTTGGGCGAAGGCAGGGTATGGGAGCTGGCCCAAGCCACCATGGCTCAGCTCCAAAGGTAGGCAATGCCAAGGAGTCCATCGTCCTGGTGGCGCCCCCGTTGGTGTGAGAGTGGAACTGCGCCCCGAGGGACGCTTGTCAGGACTGAACGCAGCAGGGAGACGGATTCCACCCTCTAAGAGAGGCTGGCAGCCGTTTGTACCACCCAGGAAGCCCCCCTTCCTCCCTCCCTGATGCCAAAGCCAAACCGGAGGTCCTGGCTTGATTCTGCCCCCAAGTGACTCCATGGGACGGAGCCCACTGGCCCATGGGGCTTCTGAAGACGGAACCTCGTCTTTCTCCCGGAGCTGCCCACCGACCTTTTGGTCAGCAGACCAATACTAAGGCACTGCTCTTCTGGGTGTCCGTAGGCCCCACGGTCGATCGATCCCTCCCTGGGTTCAGTCATGTCCTTCAGCTCTGCCGTGACCGCTCCACAGTCACCCATGAGACCCTGATTCGCACGCAAACCAAGCCCCAGGAGAGATTAGCCTGGACCTGGCAGGCTCCCTCTGTCTTCCCAGAACTCCGTCTGCGCCTGGGCAGGAGGCGGCTTGCTGACCTTTCAGGGATGAGAAGCAAAAAGGTCTCTGATTTGGGGGGAGGAAGGGCATCCACAAAGAGCGTAAGGCAAAGAGTTTGCATCTTAAAGAATAAATGATCCTGCCTCGTTACGATGCGGAGAATTGGGCTGAGCCCCGGTGGCGTAGTGGTTGTGCGCAGGACTGCGGCCCACTGGGATGGAGGTTCAATTCCCGCTCACAGGAGCAAAGGTTGAACCTCCTACTCCCACCACCAGGGCAGTGATGCCTAAAAAAAAAAAAATTAAAAAAAAAAAAGATGCGGAGAATTGCCTAAAGCTGCCAGGACACTCATTAGGAAACCCTCGGTCAATGGGACCGTTTCAGTGCCCGGAGCTGGGTGGCGCGGAGAGGCCCAGTCTCTCCGGGGCCTGGGAGGGTGTTGGCGTCTGGTGATTTCCTGCGTGCGGCGGGCCGTCTAGCCACAGTCTCTGTCACTCCCCCCAAGCGGCTGGGCAGGACTTCAGCAAGTGTGCAGCACCCAGAGGTCGCCCGGGAGAGCGGATGTTGCTGTTGTTCTTGTTGGGCGAGGGGGGCCAGGTTTGATTGACAGCCACCCGGTGTCCCACCGAGCCTGGCCCGCCCCCGCCTCCCGGTTGTTCTCAGGATCGAGCCGGTGGCAGCCACTGCATCAGTCCATCTCGTCAAGGGTCTTGTCCGCTGCTCCTCCACTTTACCAAGCGCCATGTCCTTCTCCGGGGACTGGTGTCCGCTGACCGTGTGTCCAGAGCCCGCCAGACCAAGCCGCTCCATCCTGGCTTCTAAGGAGCGCCCTGGCTGGACTCTTTCCAAGCCAGATCTGTCTGCTCTTTGGGCAGGCGGGTTCTTTCAAATTTCTTTTTTTTTTTGGGGGGGGGGGCATCATTGCTCTCCGGTGGTGGGAGTAGGAGGCCCAGCCCCACTGCTGGAATTGAACCTCCGTCTCAGTGGGCCGCAGTCCCGTGCACAACCACTGCGCCACCGGGGCTCAGCCCCAAATTTCTTTTTCTTTTAATAAATCATTTTACTGGGGGCTCATACAACTCCCATCACGATCCATATGTACATTACTTGTACGCAGGCCACATTTGCATACTTGTTGCCATCTTTACTCTCGAAACATCCTCCCTCCACTCAGTACCAGCTCCCCGCATTTCCCCCCCTCCCCCATGAACCCTTCATAATGTACAAATTGTTATTACTTTGTCATATCATATGCTGTCCGATGAGTCCCTTCACCCCCTTCCCTTTTGTCCATATCCCAGGGAGGAAGTTATGTGTAGATCCTGCAATTGGTTCCCCCTTTCTATTCCACCCCCCTCCACCCTCCTGGTATCGCCACTCCCACCACTGGTCCTAAAGGGATCATCTAGCCTAAATTCTCCATGTTTCTGACTCCAGGGTACATCCCCTGGTCTGGCTGCATTTGTCGGATAGGACTGGGATCATGATGGGGGGGGGGGCATTTAAGAACTAGAGGAAAGTTGCATATTTCATGGTTGCTACACTGTACCTTGACTGGCTCGTCTCCTCCCTGCAACCCCTCTGTAAGGGGATGTCGCTTCACCTATGGCTGGGCTTTGGGCCCCCAGTCTGCGCTCCCCCTCATTTATAACGCTATAACTTTGAGTTCTTTGACGCCTGATACCAGATCCCTGAGACACACAGGCTGGTGTGCTTCTTCCATGTGGGGCTTTGTCGCACTTCTGAATTCCTTGACCGACATCATCCATCAAGTGCTTTGATTTGTCAGTCTCCCTTCGCCAACACCCGACTCTCACACGCCTTTGAGGCGACGCAAAACACCAACGCTGGGGTCCGAGGCACCTCTGTCCTCAAGGTGACCTCCTAGCTCTTCTACACTTTAACGGGGGTCCTTGTGTGGCAGACGGACACCCCCCCCCCCCCGCAACGCTTCCTTTGATCTCGCAACGGCTGTGTCCCTGAGTGCGGATGGAGGGTCCAAGCAAGACGAAATCCTTGACAACTCCCACCTGTCCTCCAGTCTCCATGATCTCACCTGTTGATCCAGTTGTGCGGCTGTTCTGCTTGCTTTGTTTTTTTTAATTTTTTTAAGGCATCACTGCCCTCAGGTGGTGGGAGTAGGAGGCCCAGCCTTTGCTCCTGTGAGCTGGAATTGAACCTCCGTCCCAGTGGGCCGCAGTCCCGCGCACAACCACTACGCCACCAGGGCTCAGCCTTGCTTTATTTTCCATGGGTTGTGATCCACAAGCCCACAGGCTGCCGGGGACTGGAGAGCACACTAACCATGTAACTAGATGGCACACACCCCCTTGTAGGGCAAGACCAAGGAAATACTGGGTGTGGAATCCTCCCGTCTTCTTTTCACCTCGTTGGGTTTGAAATGAGGCACCTCAGAGGCAGAAAAGGGGTTCTCACCGCCATCAAGAAAGCAGGGCCACGGGCTGAGCCCCGGTGGTGCAGTGGTTGTGCGCGGGACTGCGGCCCACTGGGACGGAGGTTCAATTCCAGCAGTGGGGCTGGGCCTCCTACTCCCACCACCGGAGAGCCGTGATGTCCCCCCCCCAAAAAAAAAAAAGAAAAGAAAAAGAAAGCAGGGCCGGGGGGGAGAGTGTCCATTGGACTTCAGACCCTTGCACGGAACCTCCTCTGTTCAGGAGACAGAGAACCGTGACCTTGGAAACGGGGGGAGGAGGAGAGAAGTGACGTCTGAGAAACGGTGACGGGAGAGGCGGCAGACTTGGGGAGGGCATGGGCCCATGGAGAGAGGAGGGTGGGCATCTCCAGGCAGACGGCTTGCTGTTGGACTGTGGCGCCTCCGGGACTTTGTTGGGGTGGGAGGTGGAAGGGGGGGTTCCATTGACTGTTCCAGAGCTGGGACTGAGCCGCGGTGGGGTTAGGGTGCGTCTGGGCCCTTCTTGGCAGGACGAAAAGCGCTTTCTCATGCTTGCGTGAGTAGGGCTGAGGTCAAAGGGCCATGAGGCCGGGGGTCAGAGGGCGATCTCTGTGAGCACAGGTGAGAAGAGGCTCTCCTGACCAAAGAACTGTAGCTAAAGTCATTTCTGAGCCTGCGTTGCAGCTGCCACTTCCCCAGGAAGCCCCATAATTACGAGCAGGATCGGTGACTTCCGTGCGGCCATTAAAAGGGAGCAGAACGTGCCACGGGAGGGGTCGTGGGCGTCAGGCTGGGCAGCAAGGTCAGAGGGTGGAGGCACCTTAGTCTCCCAGGAGTCGCCCTCAGGCACGTTCTGGATCTTCCGCCCTGCTCGTGGAGTTAGAAGGAACCAGTTGCTTCCTTTTTACCAGTACCAGCCTGCCTTCCCTCCTCCCTCTGACCCCCCCAGCCCCCACTCTGCTTGTACTTCTCACACAGGGCTCTTCACGCTGTGGGTCTCAGAGATTCCAACACAGTCACACACACACACAGCCCTGCTCCCCCCACAGATCAGAACTGCTCGGAAGGGGTCTTCTTGCGGAAGCAGGCAGTGGGGACTTCCTTGCAGCGCCGAGTGGGTTCACACCATCGATCTCCTGGCCAGCCATGCAACCCTTAACTGTTTGTCCACCCAGAAACAGAGTCAGCGTAGTGAGTGGCCACTGACAGTTGGGTACGATAAAACGTGTGAGTCCACCTATATCACTGTCTATTTATATTTTAAAAGACTTCTAAATCTGGTCTGGGGCAGGGTGTGTGTGCGTGTGCGTGTGTGTGTGTGTGTGTGTGTGTATCTGCTGGCATTCACAGCCTCCTTTTGGGAAGAAATCTGGAGGCAGGATAAAAAGTGTTGAAGCAACTGCGAGTTAAACTGTAACGGGATAAAGATTTGTTCCGGAACCTCCTGGCGGGCCCACCCGGCTGTGGTCAGTCCAGAGTCCAGCAGTGGCTCTCAGGCCATCCTGGTTCTTTCCAGAAGGTTCTTTCTAAACAAGGACGTGCCTTTGGGTCAGTTCTCCTCGAGCTTCTCCCTTTGAATTGCTGACCTTTCCTTTAAGAGCGGAGTACTTTAACCACTGCGCCATCAAGGCTCCCTGTGCCATCAAGACGTGCACACAACCACCCCTGGTGCCCACACAGAAGCCGCAGGGACACTTTCCTCAGCTCCCTAGCACCTGCAGGATGTGCTGGCTCCAGGAGCCCTGGTGGCCCGCTGGTTAAGGGTTCGCCTGTGAATTAAACGGTTGCTGGTTTGAGTCCATGAGCCGCTCCTCGAGGACAGGGAGGCAGCTGTCTGCTTCTGGGGGAAACACGCATCTGGGGTGTCGCTTTGTTGGTTTAAACTTTTCATTGTGAATCGGGTCAAGGTTGGCAGAGGTTACACTCAACCAGTCAAACGTATCCTGCCGCCTCTCATCCGGGACCACCTCCCCCAGCCCCACCCCCAGGGTAACATCACCCACGCCACCTTCTCCTGCATCCCTCACTCCTCCTTCCTGACGCCTCAAAGTCAAGAGCCAGACTCAGCCCTGGGGTAAAAATGGTCGCTGATTCTAAGGCGGGGGCCAGCGAGCTTCTGAGACAGAAGAGCCATCCCGTCCCTCACAATTGACAAATGCCTTGAGAGCCATAAAGAGTCTCGAACCAACAAAGGCAATTTTAAGTAATATGACAAATGGAGCTACGAAAGTTTTGGGATTTTTTTTTGCATCACTGCGCTCTGGTGGGAGTGGGAGGCCCAGCCTTGCTCCTGGAGGGCCGCTGCTGGATTTGAACCGCCCAGCCCGTGGGCTGCAGTCCCGCACTCAACCACGACAGCACTGGGGCTCAGCTCCGTAAAATGATTTTTTTTTTTTTAAAGAAAGTAGGTCAGAGGTTATTCTCCTGAAGGGTATCCACAGCAACCAGACTGTGCAGTCTGACTCACCCTAAGTGGGGCCCACTCCCTTCTGATCGTGTTCCCTTGACGGCGTGCCCAAAGGCAAGCCTGGACCACACAAGGATGACTAAGGTCAGGCTACTACATGGAGGCTAGGGTCCGCCTGTCTGTACCCCCATTCCCTCCTTTCCTATTGCGTGTACACCCCTAGGTCACCCCTTTCCAGCACTTGCATTGCCTATGTTGCACCCCCTTCCTGGGACGGAGGCCCTTATTTGTAATCAGGGGGCTTGCATGCCCCCAAGGAGAAATAAAACCTCACGAGAGAGACTTCTCTCCTGCCCGCCCGTCCCCCACCTCCACCGGGACCGCCAAGAGGAGCAGAGGTGAGCCTGCTGCCATGAAATGTGTCAGACTTCTTTATTTTGTGCTCTCTAGGCCATTTCTCTATGACTTTACTATGATCTTCCTATATCTAGCTTCAGCACACATGTGCGCCTCCCACCCCGGGATCAGTTGGGGGGGGGGGGCTGGCTTCCCCCACGTTCTATATTGTGGGCGGTCTCGCGCAGTAAATATGTCCGGTTTCCAGGGTGAGGCGGGTCTCCCTTCACAACACTGAAAGAACTCACGCGGCAGAAGCGCTTCTGTCAGCTGAGTGACTCCTGTTGCGCAAGGAAAAGCACGTGGCAGGGACGCAGGAACCCCGTGGCCCCGAAGCCACGCTCGTGGAGCCACGGAATCCCAGGGGCGTGTGTGGCTCAGCAGGCCCCGAGTGGCCCTGCGGGGCTGCCAGCACGTGGGAGCGAGGCCACACCAGCCTGAACACGCAGAGACAGGTGCCCTCCCGGCCCCTCCCAGCACTGCTCACAAGGCGGAAGCAGGAGGTGGGGAAGCAGCCAGCCCAAGGCCCACCCGTGCCAGGGTGGATAAAGAAACTGGTGCCGGCACACAATGGAAAATGAGATCACGACGCTGGACGGACCTGGAGAGCAGGATGCTGTGCGGCGTTCTCACTCCGGGCCCTGGAGTCCGTGACAATCACCGCAACCCCCCACACAGGGTAGACATGTCCTGTGCTTTTCCCAGACTGTGAACTCCTTACAGGGTAGAAGCTCTCCTCTTTCTCCTGAGGCTGTATGAAGTCCCTTCACCACGAAAGGGTGGCTGTTGCATGAGACGGCTACTTTTTTTGTTTGTTTTTTGTTTTGGGGGGCATCACTGCCCTCTGGTGGTCGTGGGAGCTACCCAGCGCGGCTCCTGAGAGCCGCCGCTGGGTTTGAACCACCAACCCCGCGGGCCGTAGCTCGCTTCACATCTCTGAGATTGGTTATTTTGTGTTCTGGACCCCAATTTTTGTTGTTGTTGTTGTTGTTGGCATCACTGCCCCCTGGTGGGAGTAGGAGGCCCAGCCTTGCTCCTGGAGAGCTGCTGCTGGATTTGAACCGCCAACCCAGTGGGTGCTCAACCACTATGCCACCGGGGCTCAGCCCCTGGACCCAAATCTTTAGGGCATTGGGGCAAAAGCTGGCTGGGCCCAATATCCACAGCCCAGAGATTCTGATTGGATGGGACTGGGCTGGGCTTTCGGCCACGGGCCTTGGTTTTCCCCCAGGATCTCCCGGGTGACTCTGGGAGGCCGCTCTGATGTAGCAGTTTGGGATCCAGCAGGGGGTGGGCCTGAGAGCAGGGACACCTGTGCATCCTCTGCCTACCTAACCTTTTTACAAAGAGCTATGGCCATTGACCTTGGTTAAGACAACCTTCACTGCCGGGATTTCCTGTGAAGCAGAAAGTGGGATATATTAGAAGTGATTGGGGGTGGGGGTGGGGATAGGAATGGACTGATACCGTGGGCTCAAATGGAAAATGTTTTGAAAATGTTGATGGAAACATGTACAAATGTGCTTGCCACAGCGGATGTATGTGTGGATTGTGATGAGAGCTGTAAGAACCTCCAATAAAATGATTTTTTTTGGGGGGGGGCATCACTGCTCTCCGGTGGTGGGAGTAGGAGGCCCAGCCCCACTGCTGGAATTGAACCTCTGTCCCCGTGGGCCGCAGTCCTGCGCACAACCACTACGCCACTGGGGCTCAGCCCCAATAAAATGATTAAAAAAAAAGAGAGAGTAAAGAAAGATTTATAGTCTATCGAGGGGCCGCAAGGGCTTGAGGGGAGGGCAGGGAGAAAAACAGAAAGAAGAGCTGATACCAATGGCTCAAATAGAATGTAAATATTTAGAAAATAATGTGATGGCAACAGATGTACAAATGGTCTTTAAAATAAATCACAATAAAGTGATCTTTAAAAAAAGAAGCAGCGGGCTGTGGCGTAGTGGTTGTGCGCAGGGACTGCGGCCCACAGGGTTGATGGTTCAAATCCAGCAGCAGCTCTCCAGGAGCAAGGCTGGGCCTCCCACTCCCACCAGGGCACTGATGCAAAGAAAATAAAAAAGAGGGGGGGCGGTGGAAAGTTGTTGGAGCTTCTGTTGTGTATATTTTTGCCAAAATTGATCACAAGTGCCATTTTAACAAGTTCAACCAACTCAACCCCAACTCAGGGCTGGACTCTGCTGAACGGGCGTGGACGGCTGACTCCCACCACAGCTTGGACAGCAGTCGAGGTCACGACGTTTGTTTCTGGGAGGACTGCTCTCAGACCCGGGGATTGGTCATGAAAGGGCTTCGTGCCCACTCAGGGGCGGCCAGGGACTGGCCCTGCATGCTCTGCTGGTCGGGCGAGGGGGGTCGCGTGCCCTCAGGCTCAGCGGTACCCCAGATCCACGAGGCCCCAGCTCTGACCTCAGGGAGAGCAGGGACTTTGCAGGGTGGGCAGGCCACTGGCTCCTGGGTGGGTGGAACTGACCTCACTTCTGGTCACCAGGAAGTTGGTGAAGGCCAGGCTGCTGTCTGGAAGGCCGCCTGCCCACCGTCAAGCTGGCAGCACCATGTCAGGCTGGCCAGCAATCTCCCCTGCTGCCGCTTGCAGCCAACTTGTTCCCGCCCATCTACTTCTTCACCGCTCCTCTGTCGCTCCGGCCCCAGGGTCGTCACCCATATCGATTTCATTTGGGGGTCTCATGTCTTTGTGGGAGAGGATGTGTGTTTGCCTCGTTCACCAGTGCTTCCCTCGAGAAGCACCACCCTGAAAGCTCCCGGGGCGGTTCTGAACCCCAACTGTGAGGCGGAATTAACTCCGAGGCAGTGGGTTCTAGTTTCAGAGACCTTGTTAGCCCCGTGGCTTCCCTCAAGGCCAATAGTTCAAATCCACCATCTGCTCTACAGGGGACAGAAAAAAGGGTCAGTGTTTAAGAGCAGGGGGCCTTAAACTACGGCCTGAGGGCCACATGTGGCCCACCAAGGACCTTTATCCGGCTCGCCAGGTGTTTTTGACATCGCTGCTGTCCTGCTTAGCAGCCGAATCATGCTGAGCCAGCAGTGAATTTGTTCAGTTTGTTTGTTTGTTTGTTTTTTGGGGGGGGCATCACTGCTCTCCAGTGGTGGGAGTAGGAAGTCCAGCCCCACTGATGGAATTGAACGTCTGTCCCAGTGGGCCACAGTCCCGCGCACAACCACTACACCACCCGGGCTCAGCCTTTGTTTTAACTATAGTTCAGCCCTTCAACAGTCTGAGGGACAGTGGACGGGCCCCGTTTAAAAAGTTTGAGGACCCTTGGTCAAGAGTGACCGACTCAGGAACCCCAGAGAGGCCTTCTCCCCTACCCGCTGGGACCTCGATGACGGCTGTGAGTTTGCTTTGAATCAGGCGGCGGCGCCCCTGGGTGGTGTGCATCGCTCGGCGGCTAACCCACGGGAGGGAGGTTCACGTCCACCCACGGTCCCCTTGGGGACAAGGCCTGCTCGTCCACTTCTGAAATGTCTACAAAGTACTACTCGGACACACATGTGTTCACCGGGGTGTGGACCCACGAGAGGGCATTCTTCAAGGGTGACCAGCGGGAGGACTGCACGTCCGGGAGAGGCTGGGCATGAGTGCCCACTGACCCACAGAGGGAAGAGGGGAGTGACCTTGGCCCAGTGGCGGTTCTGGACGAAACTCTGAAGCTCTCCTCGAAGGGGCCCTGGTGGCACAGGGGTTAAGCACTCAGCTGCTGAGAGGGGCATGGCAGCCTGCTCCTGGAAAGATGCCCCAAGACCCAAACCCTGCCGCTAGGCTGATGCCAATTCACAGGGACCTGATAGGGCGGTGGTTCTCAACCTGTGGGTCCCGACCCCTTTGGCGGTTGAAGGACCCTTTCACCGGGGTGTCCTAAAACCATCCGAAATCACATATTTCCAATGGTCTTAGGATAAAGTGATCAGATTTTTAAGCAGGGCACCATTGACTAGGGGGGAGGGGGGTTTTCTTGATTAAAAATTTGGTCTAGGGCTGAACCCCGGTGGCGTAGTGGTTGTGCGCAGGACTGCGGCCCACTGGGACGGAGGTTCAATTCCAGCTCCACAGGAGCAAAGGGCCTCCTACTCCCACCACCAGAGGCCAGTGATGCCCAAACACAAAAACAAAAATGTTTATAGAATGCAAAAATAGTATTATATTAATTTTAATTTTTGAGGGGGGATTACTGCCCTCTGGTGGGAGTGGGAGGCCCAGCCTTGCTCCTGGAGAACTGCTGCTGGATTTGAACCGCCAACCCAGTGGGCCGCAGTCCCGCACACAACCACTATGCCACCCGGGCTCAGCCCTTATTTTAATTTTAAAACGCAGCGGGTCGTTGTTAAATTGTTAAAAAGCGGGAGGTCTGGTCACTTTATGTTAGGAACCAGACACCGCTCCTCTCTCCGTCTCCAGGCGGGTCTGCCCACATACAAGTACCCGGCGTGAAGACTGTGACCCATGCGACACAAAACATCACTGACTTGTCATTAGAAACAAATAGTTCACAATATGGGATCACATAGTGTTCTGTGATCCATCAGGATGTTTCATGATGTTCCATTTGCGACAGTGAAAATGCATCCTGCCTATCAGATATTGACATGACATTCATCACAGTAGCAATGTGACAGTGATGAGGGAGCGACAAAAATAAGGTGATGGCTGGGAGGTCCCCACCCATGAGGAGCTGTGTGACAGGGTCGGGAACGAGGATGGTGGAGAACCGCTGACCTAGCGCAGGGCTGCAGACGGCGGGGGAACTGTCATCTCCCAAGCAGTGGCGGGTGGATTCAAACCAGCCACCTCCAGTTAACTGTTGAGGACTGGACCCCTGCACCCCCAGGGCACCCTCCTTTGCATCCCCGCTGGAAAACCCCATGGGTCGGTCGGTCTAGTCTGTCCTAGGGGACAATGGGCTTGGAGGTTCAGGGACTGTCACAATGGGGCATGCTTAGTATGAGCCCAGAACTGCAGGGCGGGGCTGGGCGTCCTGTGTAGGAACACTGGTTTTGTGGAGAGGAGGCGCCAGGCCCCTGGCAGCTGCTGGCCAGCCTCAGAGCAAGGGCGGTTTCCTGTGATCTCCGAGGTGGCTTATCTCTGTCCCTCTCCATCCAGCCTGATTCACGCAGGGTTGCTGAGGGCCTGGGACAAAGTCTGTGGCCTTGTTTCTATACTCACAACCACAGGCACAGGCAAACGGGCCCTATTTTGAGAAAGCTCTCCATTGTCCCAGCCCTCCAGTCCCCCCAATAGCCACCATCCAGGAGCAGTCCCAGGGGAGCTGCCCGAACAGAAGAATCATGTGTGCGTCGGGCTACTTCCCGGTGCCTGAAGGTTATCTGCAGGTAAGAGCCGTCTGGTTCCACAACCCACCCACCATAAAAC
>PVJH01036303.1:0-12878 GCA_004026705.1 Nesogale talazaci | reverse complement strand
AATATTTAGCATCCAGTTTGATGAATCTTCTGACATTGCAAACTGTTCAGTTACAGTTTATGTGAGGTATATTAATGATGGCGATGGAGCCCTGGTGGTGTAAGTGGTTGAGTGCGGGACTGCAGCCCGCAGGCTTGGGGGTAAAAATCCAGCGGCGGCTCTCAGGAGCGGCACTGGGTAGCGCCCACGACCACCAGAGGCAGTGATGCCCCCCCCCCCTCCAAAGTGATGGTGATGTTAAAGATGAGTTTCTTTATTTGCAAACTTCTTGAAATGACAACTACTACATGTGATATATATGACACAGTTGGTTCATTTCTGAAAGAGCTTCCGATCTCTTGGGAAAAGGTTTGTGGCGTTTGCACAGATGGTTCTCCAGCTATGCTAGGATGTTGCGTTACAGAGGGTTCTCTATAGAAACAAAACCAGGACACTAATAATTATGGATAGATAGATAGATAGTTAGTTAGATACAAAAATATTTAACATAAGAAATAAACAGTTGGCTGAGCCCCGGTGGCGTAGTGGTTGTGCGCGGGACTGCGGCCCACTGGGTCGGAGGTTCAATTCTAGCAGTGGGGCTGGGCCTCCTACTCCCACCGCCAGAGAGCAGTGATGCCAAAAAAATAAAGAAAGAAAGAAAGAAACAGTTAACTCATCTATAGAGCAGTACAAATGACTCAGTGCAATTCACTTGCATGAGACAGTTAATACACTAGCAGTCCTTGGTCTTGAGGGCTGCCGAGTCGTCCTCTGTAGAGCAATTCAGGCTATCCGGCCACAAGCAGCAAACAGCAAGGCAGGTCACCAACATTCAGCCAGATGACAAGGTCCAACAGTCCCCAGCTCAAGAGATGTATATTCCAGTAGCGTGGAGAAGCAGGACTTGAAGAAACCTGAACTCACAGTGACACAGTCCACAGATAAGGTGTCCCATGGGTAGTGTAGCTTGCAAATCGAGGCACAGGACAAAAAAGGCAGCTGGCAGGTCCGAAGATCCAAGAGCAAGAGAAAAAGGGCAAGGCTGGTGGAGCCATTTATATCTCCGCCCTTCAATTGATCTTACATGTGTTCATTGGCCATACTGGCACAACAAACCTACCTATCACAGTTGTAGATCTGGATTTTAAAGTTTGGTACGTGTGATGGGTAGGTTTGTTATGCCAACATGGCCACAGAAGATTGGTGGAGCTGTTGTGACGGCACAGCCAATGAGCGCGCAGGATGAGTTGAGGGGCGGATGTGGGAGGGGCTTCACAGGTTCCACCCCCTCTCTCGCTTGCTTCCGGATCTTCGGACCAGAGAACTGCCTTGTTCTTCCTGTGCCTCGACCTCCAAGCAACACTGCCCGTGGGACACCTAACCGGGGACTGTGTTACTGTGAGTTGAGGATCCTTCAAGCCCTGCTTCGCCACGCTCCTGAGATATACATCTCTTGAGCTGGGGACTGTTGGACTCTGTCATCTGGCTGACAGTTGGTGACAGTTGATGGCAGTTGGTGGCAGTTGGTGACTGTTGCTCTGCCGTTTGCTGCCTGTAACCAATAGCCTGGATTGCTCTAAAAAGGACTCCAGTGAGTTGCACTGAGCAACCTGTATTGTATTATAGTTAACTTTTTCTCTTTTTCTCTTATATACTTTTGTCTTTATATATAAATATAAAAAAAATAATTACTAGTGTCCTGAATTTTATTTCTCTAAGAGAACCCTGTCTGGCACAGTACGGAATGAGTCACCAAAAGTCAGTGGAACTCACTGTATAACTCACTGGCAAATATTAGCAAAGACGACGCTGCCACAAGAGTTACAAGAAGTAATGAAAAGCATTCGTTCTGTCAATTTTGTAAAGGTGAGCACTTTTTCACAACTGTGCCATGAATTGGATGCACCAAAAAAAGCTCTGCAAATTTACACTGAAGTGAGATGATTGTTGAGAGGAAAAGTTTTTAAATGTGTTTTTGAGCATCATAATGAGCTCAAAATGGTGAGAAAGCACAGCGTAAAAAAAGCACAACTGCAGAAAATAACTTACTTGGTTGACATCTTTGCCAGCTTGAATAAGTTAAATTGATCACTGCAGGACCAAATGCAACATGCCTAGATTTGTCTGAAAAAATCCGATCATATCAAATAAAATTTCAACTTTGGCAAAAAAAAAAAAAAGGATGAAAATAAAATTTAAATGTTGCCTACCTTATATGCTTTCTTTGAGGAACATAACATTGAACCAGAAAAAAAGGATTACGATGATAATTTCTGTGAAAGAACACCTGCACATGCTTGCAGATGAAATTTCATCATACTTTACAAAACCCACCTTACACCCCATTTCCACTTGCAAATAAATCCAGTCAATCAAAGTTGAAGACAGCACAAGTTCATTTGAACTTATTAACAGTGATGCCACAAGAACTGATTTCTCTACCATTCCAGTTACAAAATTCTGGATCAAGTGTTTGCAGGTATATCCTGTTCTGTCTGAGCCTGTGCTGCACCTTCTTCCATTTCCAACATTTTTGTTAAACAGGGTTTTCAAGCTTGTTGGCTATCAAGTCTAAATATAGAAGTAGTCTTGTTTTCAAAGATGATCTTCCTTGTTCTCTTGAAAAGAGTGCCCCAAGAATTCCTGATCTGGTGAGAAAGGAGCTATCTTGACCTTCCCACTGAAGTGGCTTTTTCTGCACACTGTCGCAAAATGTAACAATGTAGTTTACAATTGTGCTTCAAGACAAAATTTCATTTACTTGCAATTTGAAATTTTTTGGAAATATTTTGCAATATATAATTAGATATTGGTTTTGAAATTAATTGCTATGCTTTAATTATGTTCAATGTGGCTTTTTTATTTTTAATTTTTTTTTGGGGGGGGGGGGCATCACTGCTCTCCAGTGGTGGGAGTAGGAGGCCCAGCCCCACTGCTGGAATTGAACCTCCGTCCCAGTGGGCCACAGTCCCACGCACAACCACTACACCACCGGGGCTCAGCCCTCAATTTGGAACAATAAAAATACACCCTACATATCAGATCTTTACATTATAATTCATAAGAGTAGCAAAATTACAGTCATGAAGTAGCAACAAAAATAATTTTATGGTTGAGGGGTCACCACAACATGAGGAACTGTATTAAAGGGTCGTGGCATTAGGAAGGCTGAGAACCCCTGCTATAATAGGACACACTATGACCCCATTTTGTAAATAAAGGAGTGAACACAGAAAAGTGAGGTAACTTACCCAAGATTAGATACAGTGTCAGGAGTTGAAACCAGGTATTGTCTATATGCTCTATCTTGCAATATTGCACCCCATCTTCAGTAACAATTATCTTGTTATGTATATTTAATCATGTTGACTAGAAAATTACATTGTCTCCAAAATATCAGTTTTTCAACTCCACTGATGAATCACTAATAAGTAAAGGAAACTCTATTTTTGCTGTTTGTCAGTTTTCCCTGTAACTCTAGAATTACTACTATTCCCTTCCTGGAAGGTACCCTGGCACTTCTTACATTTGTCATTATTAATGGAAAGGTTCGCACTTAGCTACTCTGTAAGAGAAAAATATGGTAGTCAGTATCCATAAAGATTTGTAGTTTATGTGGATTATGTGCCAAATAAAACTTTAAAAAACAAACAAAAACTATTTATAGCCATTTAAACCTATGTGACTGCTTCATTCTGTTCTATAAGGACATAAACGACTTGAGAGTAATTAGTTTGCATTTATACTTTCCATACCTATCACAGTAAGTACTAAATACAGCTTAAAAATCACCGAAAACTTATTGCTGAAAAGGTGATCAAGTTTTGGGATCAAAATGACGACATCAACTCAAAAAATTAGACAGGAATCTTAGGGAAAATTAGCTTATACTAAGGAGGAATAACTCAGAAAAGTATGCTAAGAATGATTGTTCAATTTAAAGAATATAATTAGTGAGTTAGTGTTTTATGGTTAGCTCTCTAAATTCTCACAAAAAAATATATAGACAATTTAAAGAAAACAAGAGAAATACCAGTAAATATCGTGATAGAAAAAAAAGTCAGAATCTCAGTATTTTCCCAAAATCATTAACTTGAAAAAGTGCTAACTTACTTCTTCAGCAGACATGTGAAATCGTAAAGCACTAGGCAACACACTGCCATATTCCCACCTAAGTGCTCTAATGCGAAGTAACCGGTCGTACCTAGGACATTGAGAGAGTATTAAGACAGCATCCGAACAAGCAGGGAAATCAAGCGCTGTTCTATCAGTAAGGATTCAAGGAGCTTATATCAACTAAAGTGTCATTTGTGGATTTTTTTTATTTTTTAAGATTCTGATACAAATAAACCTATTGTAAAGAAGACATCTTTGGGACCAACAGTAAGCAGTAATATTAACTGGGCTGATGCCACCAATGCATCGTTTATTGTAGCAACTGTGATGGTGGCATAGCAGGTGTGTGGAAAAGGATCAGAAACTTTTTTTGGGGGTGGGGGGGAGGGCATCACTGCCTCTGGTGGTCGTGGGCACTAGCCAGTGGTGCTCCTGAGAGCTGCCTCTGGATTTGAACCACCAAGCCCACACTCAACCACTAACGTCACCAGAACTCAGTCCCAGAAGCTCTTATTTCTTAGAGATTCATCCTAAAGTATGTGTTATATGATGCTTAGCATTTAGTTTTTAAGTAACCTAGCATAAATAAATAATAAATTATGGCAAATTTATTGTTAAATTTATATGACAACTCCAGGAGCTAAACTATATTATTCTCTCTGCTTTCAAGAATAGTGCAATCTTTCACAATAAAAATTTAAAAAGTAGAAAAACTAAATTAGAATGCTTACATTCAAACACACTCACTGCCATGTGGAATCATTTGCCTCCTGGTGACAATATCTCTGTGAGTTTCTGACTCTCTCTAGGACTGGCAAGCCTCATCTTTCTCCTGCGGAGCAGCTGGTGGTTTTGAAACGCTGCCTATGTGATTAACAACCCGACCATGACCGCTCACAAACCCTGAACGCCATCAAGTCGCTGCAGACCCCTGTGGGTTTCCGAGACATAATTATTTACAGGAACAGGAAAACCCTGGGAACTTTTCCCCTGGGAACTGCTGGTGGTTTTGAATTGCACATCATGTAGATCACAGTCCAACATGTAACTATGCTACCAGGGCTCCATGCATAACCACAGAGATAAATAAATCTGAGTTCTGTTGCTATCAACCAGAAATTTAATTGAGAAACCCCATGGAAAACTCTTCTTTGTTTCCTGCTACTACAAGTAAAAAACCACAGCAGCTCCTACTCCCATCACCGGAGAGCAGTGATGCCCCCCCCCCCAAAAAAAAAACAAAACAACCACAGCAGCTTACAAGTATGCAATAGCGCAGCGTCGATTTCTTAACAAAGAACAATGCCGAAATTTGATGGTTGGTATCAAATTGCTTCTTCCATCTGATTTTGCTTCATTCCTGGTAGAAGAATTAAAGGGAAAATGGATAAACACACTGCAGAACAACAATAAAAATCTGTTTTATTGACATGTAACAATTTACGTCAAATAATTCAATAGTTCAACGATATTAAGAATTGTACACAAATGTACAATCACCACCCCCATCATTTTAGAACATTTTCTTATTTCTGGCACTCATTGTTATTAGCTTTCTGTTCCCCCCAACCTCCCTTGCAATGCTCTCACTACAATACAGTAACACTAAGAATGTGCAGCAGAACAAGAAACCATTAATCCCATTCCTGGCATTATAGAACTCCCCCCAATTACATTTTTTCTATAATATTTTTCAGATCACCAATAATGTATACATTTTTACCCACTTGTACTTAACAGTTTACCTAAGCAAATTTGTCTGCTTCTTCTACTTCAGAACTTTTATCTATACATTACAAGATTAAACTAAGAAAAAGGCAAGTTAAGTAACTTGTCAATGATACTCTAATAATTTAATACCCTTTAATCATTTGGAAACGTAGAGTTTTTCACAGATTGCTTTCCATTATTTCTAACAGGCAAGTATTCTATCTGTTCACATCATGGTCCTAAGAAGATGGTCGTACAACATGTCTTCATTATATTAGCCCTCTATTTCTAGGAATACTTCCAAATACTCACTACAGTACAGTAACTTAAAATAGTCAGCAGAGTTTTCTATCCAACAAATATTTGCTATTTCCGCATCTATATATATACTTTTTTTTTTGGGGGGGGGGTAGGCGGCACATCACTGCCTCTGGTGGTTGTGGGAGCTACCCAGTACCGTTCCTGAGAGTCGCCGCTGGATTTGAACCGCCAAGACTGAGGGCCACGGGCTCAGCCCTTCCCCATCTATATTTTTTTTTGGGGGGGGGGGCATCACTGCTCTCTGGTGGTGGGAGTAGGAGGCCCAGCCCCACAGCTGGAATTGAACCTCCGTCCCAGTGGGCCGCAGTCCTGCGCACAACCACTATGGCACCAGGGCTCAGCCCTCCCCATCTATATTAATTACTATACTTTAGGGGTTTTTTTATACACAGGAAGGAGTTTTACCCTATAAAATGCACATCTCTGTAGACACTTGATATGCAATACATTTTAAAACCAAAAGCACAAAAGGACTAAGAATTTACTTTAACATTTCAAAGCAATTAGATGAATACACAAAGGATCCACCATGCTTTGTTCCACATAATACACTAAGCCCTGAAAATAGAGGCAAAATGCACACCCTATACCCCAGATCTTCTATCTGCTATCACCCTATAGGAACCAGATTGTGGTCTACACTGTTTAAATTAAGCACAAATACAACATCTAACACCAAATACTTAAAAAAAAAAATACATCAACTGTCCTGAGCTGAGCCTCAGGACATGTGGGCTGAGCCCCGGTAGCGTAGTGGTTGTGCGTGGGACTGCAGCCCACTGGGACAGAGGTTCAATTCCAGCAGTGGGGCTGGGCCTCCTACTCTCACCACCGGAGGGCAGTGACGCCCCCCCCGCCCCAAAAAAAATCACACGTGATTTTTATCAAAGATATACTTTGATATATAGTTTAATGAGAAATTGTTATAGTGGTTGTTTTCTCAGAAGGACATCAGGAGGATGGGGGACAAAAACTTAAATCGAAAATATACAAGTGTTGTGAATACAAAAAAATAGTCCAGAGTGGAACATATCCTGGCCTACCAAGAGTCTGAGGTTGATATTCCTGCTCTGAGCAGCCAAAGCACAGAGAGGACCATTGGGTCAGCTGCACTATGAGGCAGGACATTCCTCACTGACTCATAATGCTATGGGGACAACACTGGAGACAGTGTGGGAACTGTACCTCACCACACTGAGGCCAAACACTAAGGGCGTGCAACAAAACAGCAAGGGAACAGAGCAAACAAGCCCGGGGCCGGGGCACTCCATTAGACTCCACCAGAAAACACTCCTAAAGGTCAACAGACAGACGCTGAACTATTTTTTTTTTTTTGACACTGAACTATTTACAGGCTTTTCCTGTCACAGGTTTTTTGTTATAGCTTCCTTTTGTTGCTATGTTTTGCTCTTTTTTTCTTTTTTCTTTGCAGTCTTTTTAATCCATGAAGAATTAGAGAAAACTATTATTTTAAGCCAATAAAACTGGCATTCACATTACATTTATTTTAATCAGCTGCAGGGAGTCAACGTAACAGGTTGAATTGTTTTAGCAAATAAATTAAGCATGCTAAAATGTTCCAGGGTTAGATGTGTATGTGCTGCCGAAGTGAACACTTGTCAATTAGTCCACTTTTAAATCTTCTTTAGAAAATTTAAAATGTCTGGGACCTATTACAAAATGGCCAAGGTCCTTGGCATGGGTCTTAAAACATTTAATCAACTACGAGCAAGTTTCTGAGTCTCTTCTGACATCCATTTTGATTTTTTCTTTCTCTCATCTTTTTAATGACATTTTACTTTCTTTAAGTATAATGTTCTTGACACCCTCCCACTCCTCAGGTCTTTCAGTATTAGTATACAAAACTTCTGTTTTTGAGATATTCTCAAAATTATGTGCATATTATTACCTCTGCAGGTCTATCTAGATAAGATTGGCCGGATAAACAATCTGGAGAAGAAAACAACTGGACCAATGACTGGGTAGGAGATCGGACATGAGAGCAGGGAAAGGAGGGGGGTGTTAACAAACCCAGGGACAAGGAAAGAACAAGTCATCTAAAATCCATGGAGAGAAGTGGCAGGAGGCCTGGTAGAAGGCCTTGCAGAGCTCGATCAAGGGCAATGTAACTAAGAAGAATTACCGAAAGCCAAATGAAGTCTGAACATAATAGTGGGACAGGAGGAAAGTAACAGGAAATAGGGGAAAGAAATAGGAGGCAAAGGGTATTTATCGAGGTCGAAATATAAGCATGTACATATGGAAATACATTCCTATATGACGATGGCTAAACAGACCTATGTGCACATATTGATAGGTTTAGTATTAAGGTGGATCTCTACTCAAGTACTTCCTCAATGCAAGAACACTTTGTTCTACTAACCTGGCATTCCATTATACTCACCTTTCCAACAAGATCGCTGAAGACAAAGCAGGTATATAAGCAAATGTGGTGAAGAAAACTGATGATGTCTGACTATCACAAGATACAGTATCTGGGATCTTAAAGGCTTGAAGATAAACAAGCAGTCAAAAAAAGCAAACAAAAAACACAAGTAGTCATCTAGCTGAGAAGCAACAAAGCACACATGGAAGAAGCACACCAGTCTGTGTGATCACAAGGTGCTGATAGCATTAGGTAGCAGGAATCAAAGAACAAAAAATCATATCATTGTGGACGAGTGGAGTGGGGGAGTGTGGAGTGGAGACCCAAAGCCCATTGTAGGCAAGTGGACATCCCCTTACAGAAGGGCTGCAGAGAGGAAACAAATCATTCCGAGTGCAGTAGAACACCGATGAAACACACAACTTTCCTCTACTTCTTTTATGCTATGCTTCTTCCCAACTATCATGATCCCAAGTACACCTTACAAATCTGGCTAAATCAGAGGATGTACACTAGTACAGATCAGAGGTGGAAACACAAAGAGTACCGGACAGATAAATGCCTCTGGACCCATAATGAGGGCAGCGATATAAGGAGGGGAAGGGGAAAGTGGGGTAGAAAAAGGGAACTGATCACAATGATCCACACATAACCCCTTCCTGGGGAAAAGGCAACAAAAACGTGGGTGAAGGGGGATATTGAACAGTGTAAGACATGAAAAAATAATAATTTAGAAATTATCAAAGGTTCATGAGGGAGGGAGGGAGGGAGGGAGGGAGGGAGGGAGGGCAAAAAATGAGGAGCTGATACCAAGGGCTCAAGTAGAAAGCAAATGTCTTGAGAATGATGATGGTAACAAATGTACAAATGTGCTTGGCACAATGAATGGCTGTATGGATTATGATACGAGTTGTAGGAGCCCCCAATAAAATGATTTAAAAAAAATAAACCTAATCAAACTATTTTAGATAGTAGTGTGGCAGCTTAAGAAAAATCTTCATATATATATATATATATATATATATATATATATATATCTCCAATCTAATACACCAATGCTCATTGCTATACTATTTGCAATGGGTGAAAAGCAGAACCCACCTAATGCCCATGACTAGGATAATGTCATAGATAACTACTGCTCAGCCAAGAAGAGAAATGAAGAATTGGCACATACTACAATGTGGATAGAACTTGAAGACATTCAACCAGTCAAAGAAGTGAAATCAAGCATTGGACTTGGTTTCAATCTCTTGCCACCAATGAATGGTGACCCAGAATTACCAGACTATTTTAATGCTTCTTTGCTTTACTGTGACAGGTAGGCTTGGCTCTGTTGTGAATATTATTGCAATATTTGCCCTACTACCAACCCGTTGTTTCTGTACATAATGTTCAATTACTCAAAAGTTTAATGTGCACGATGTAAGATATGGAAAAAATAATCTATAACTTATCAAGGGTTCATGAGAGGGGGAAGAAATGTGAGCTGCTATCAGCGGCTCAAGTGGGAATGCTCTGTTGTGTTAAAATTTAGCACCCTATTATTTGATCTCCCTTATGATCCATCTAAATTTGTTCTAGTTCTTTTGTTTGTTTGTTTGTTTGTTTTTTGGGGGGCATCACTGCCCTCAGGTGATGGGAGTAGGAGGTCCAGCCTTTGTTCCATGGAGCTGGAATCGAACCACCATCCCAGTGGGCCACAGTCCCGCACACAACCACTACGCCACCAGGGCTCAGCCCTGTTCTAGTTCTTAAAATACTTTCAGCTTTCTTTCTGATTGAGGTTTTCATGTTTTACTTTTTCTTTTTAGTTTTTTAAAATTGCTTTTAATGTTTTTCTGTATATAAAATCCAGGATAGGTGAATTATAGAGGCAGTAACGGATTCATGTTTCCTTGGGGGCATGGCAGGAGAGGTTGGGAGAATATGGGTAATAAATAACAAAAACAAGAATGAAGAAGAAAATGGGCTGAGCCCCGGTGGCATAGTGGTTGTGCATGGGACTGCGGCTCACTGGGACGGAGGTTCAATTCCAGCTCACAGGAGCAAAGGCTGGGCCTCCTACTCTCACCACCAGAGGGCATTGATGCCTGAAAAAAAAATGAAGAAAATATTTTAAAACTGATTATAATGATTGCACAACTCTACTTGATATGACTGAATTATTGAATTGTATGTGAATTATATATCAATAAAACTGTTAAAAAGTTCATCACAAATTATAGAATAGTTCAATCATATTAAGAAGATTTTTACAATCATTACGACAATAGACTTTGGAACATTTTCTTCCTCCTTGTACTCATTGTTATTATTGTACTCATTTCCTTCCAACCTCCCCTGCCATGACTCCAAGGAATCATTAATCAAGATACTGTCTCAATAGATTTTCCTAGATTTCATATACAGCAAAACACTTAAAAACAAAACAGAAGGGCTGAGCCCTGGTGGCGTAGTGGTTGTGCGCGGGACTGTGGCCCACTGGGATGGAGGTTCAATTCCAGCTCACAGGAGCAAAGGCTGGGCCTCCTACTCCCACCACCAGAGGGCAGTGATGCCTAAAAAAAAAAAACAGCAGGAAAAAACCCACTAAAAAGAACAAAGTAAAAACAGAAAAATATCCAAGTGAAAAGACATAAAATATGAAAAAATAGAACACATCTAAAATGCGTCACAAGGGAGCTCAATGGATATGGTGCTAAATTTTAAACTAATTGCATCTGCAATAATCTACTTCCCAGTGCGTTCTGCATGACAGCAAGGCTAATCGCTACACTGTGATGGTTAGAGAAGATTCAACAGAGACTTAATCCATACATATTCCCCTTCACTTTTTTTTTTTAATGAAATGGGTCCAAAGAGAGATCAAATGATGTTACACTTTACTATAATAGTCTCTACACTGTCTGCTAACAAGGCTATTGGCATCCTTCAACATGTCAGAGGGGACTCTGGAAAAATCACTTGTATGGAACTTAAAAATGATTTTGGATTTCCACTGTCATCCATAACCTTCTGCCAACCAGGTGTTCACAATTTAAGGTACAATACTGTTTCCTCTTCATATTTGGGTTTATTATTTAGAATCATTTGGCCAAAAATTCTCCATATGGCCTTATTTGACATCTCACTTAGAAGTCTGCTTGTTTGAAAATAAGACAATAAGACACACACACCCCCCCATGCACTATTCTTTCTAAAAACCATACCATCTCCTTTCTCTACTATACTTTGCTATAGCATGCATATGTTCAGTGAGCATGAAGCAGGGCCATGTCATAGGGATTAATTTTTCTCAGATTGGACTAGAATTAAGCCCAAGTCTAAAATCCATTCATATTATCTATGGTTTTGTGTGTGTGTGTATCTGGTTCATCTTAGAGATATCATTGTCATTTTATATTAGAGAGCATTAGCAATCACTGCCGGGGGCACAAAGCAATTCTACTGATAAGTGTGACCTTTCTGATTGAGGATTCTATAAACAAATGTTGATCATAAAGGAAAAAATGCAAAATATAATTTCAAATGACCAAGAACTCTATAGACTTTCTGGAGACAAGGAAACTAGAAAAACCCATGTCCTAAAATAATTTTTAAGCCAAAAATATCCTCCAAAATAATTTAAAAACTAAACAACAGTTTAACCTAGCAAGTAAAGAAACGTCTACTTTGAGTTGGGTTGAATTGTGCCCAATGAAAATTTGGCTGGATTATGATTTTTACTTGCAGTCATGGAAATGATGTGTTGCAATCAGTCAATCAGTTGTAAAAGGACTATGGTGGGAGGCAACTATAATCAGGTAACAATGGAGTTTTCCTGGATGTGAACTGCATCATCTTTTATTTTACAAGAGATAAAAGGTAGAGAGCAGTAGAGAAAGGTTGTGTACCACAAAGCGTTTAGAGCAAGGAGCATCCTTCAAACTCAAGGTGCCCATGCTGTGAATCTTGTGCTGTGGAGACTTAAGGAAACATGGGTGTCAAAACACATGGACATCAAGAAAGACTGATAACAAAGTTGATAACAAAGAGAGAAAAAAAACCTCTCCTGGAACTGGTACCCTGAATTTAGACTTCTAGCCTCTTGAACTATGTATAAGAGAATAAATGTGTTACAGCTATATTTCTAATATAGAAAGTATCTTGAGATAACTAAGACAAGCATGACCCTTTAAGAATTATCTTCTTGGGAACAAATTGACAATAGCACCTTGAAAGCTTAGACAGGACACTGAGAAAACAGTGAATTTATGTTAATGAAAGAAAAAACAACTCAGAAAGTAGTATGAGATTAGTTCTGCAACTTAAAAAATGTAATCATCAGGGGCTTAGCCCCGGTGGCGTAGTGGTTGTGTGC
>PVJH01036302.1:0-18912 GCA_004026705.1 Nesogale talazaci | reverse complement strand
TGCTCTCTTACAGGTCGGAGTGCAGAATCCCTTGTGTGTGTGTGTGTGTGTGTGTGTGTGTGTGTGTGTGTAGGAAGCATTAAAGAACTGGAGGAAAGTTGTATGTTTCATCATTGCTACACTGCACCCTGACTGGCTCCTCTCCTCCCAGAGACCCTTCTGTGAGTGCATGGCGACTCTCCTCTTAAAGGTCCATTATCCATGTGAGTTTCTGCACTCTCCTGGAGTGGCCACCTTCCGTCACAAACTCTTGCATGGTTCCGGCATGCACACTTTCCAGAGATTGGGTGTACTTTCTGAGACTGTAATACCTGAAACTTCCCTTTCCCTCATAAAAGGTACTTGGATTACGTGTTAGTTCGGGTAGACTAGAGAAACAAATCCAGGGATACACTCCTATGTGTGTAAGAGAGAACTTTTATATCAAAGAGCACTTGTACATTAAGAAAGCATCCCAGCCCAGTCCAGCTCAAGTCCACCAGTCCGATATTAGCACATATGTTGAAACCAGTCTATAAATTCCTCTTCAGACTCACGCAGCACCTGCAACAACACTGAATGCAGGAAGATCACAGGCCAGTGGGTGGAGAGTCTTGTGGATCCAGGGGCGGTGGAAGCATCTCAGCGGTGGTGTGGGTCTCCATGTGGCTCCTCCAGTTTCAGGGCTCAAGCTCCATCAGCATAGTTCCATGTGCCTGGTCAACAGGAATGTCTCACAGGCAGAGAGTGTGTCCTGCCTCCCAGGAGGACAGTGAAAGTTCCCAGGATCCCCAGGAGAAGGCCATGCCCACCCAGAGGCCTGATTGGCTGTGACCTGATTGACCAGCTAGACCCCACCCCTTCTCAAGTTGACAGATCATGACAGATGACAGCAGTGCTTCTTTCAGCATTGAGAGACAAGAACCCAGGTCAACCATCCTGGAAACCTAACAAAATGAGGCCAGATGAACGTCAGGTGTGCCTTGACCCTCTCTCTTGCAGGATTACACAAGAGGGCAGAGACAAGGTCTGGTGAAACAGGTACCAAGTTCAGTTGCCATCCCAGAAGGCCAGGAGCTCAGGCCCGGGGCTGAGAGACCTGCACCCTCAGAGGAGGCAACGCACAGTGTCTCGGAGAAGAGAGGAGTGTCTTCCAGCTTGGCAGCCACTGGGATTTCTCCTCCTGGGTTTTTGTTCTGGACCCGCTTGACACCTGCTCTCCCTCCTCACCCTCCAAGGTCTCCCTTTGGCAATGGCCATGTCCGCCATGTGTGGGAGTCCTCCGTTGCGCCCTGGAAATGTAACTTGTCTGGATCTCACGGGGTCACGAGTGAAGAGGACTCTTGTCCCAGATGGACCCTAACGAACGCCTCACCCACATCTGATTTAAATGAGTCACAAGAAGAGTTTGGGGGCTCGGAGCTGATCTGAAGACTCTGGGGTTGATATGATGGGGACATGATTTTGGGGTTGGTCAAAGGGTGGACTCTCATGGATAGAATGATGCTCACGCCCTGGTATCTGTGTCCTAAAGCCTCACCTCTGTGGCAACGGTTAGCCAGCTGATGCCCAACAGAAGGAAACACTGCTCGGTCCTGCGCCATCTTCCCAATGGTCCCTACGCTCCAGCCCTAGGTTGCAGCTACTGTGCCCATCCATCTCCTTGAGAGACCTCTTCTTTGTCGCTGCTCCTCTACTTTGACGTCCTTCTCCAGGGACTGGTCTCTCCCGACATGTCCAAAGGATGTGAGATGACGTCTCCCCATCCTCATCTCTAAGGAGCCAGCCCTCTGGCCATACTTCTTCTGAGACAGACTTAATTGTCTCTTTACTTCCAATCTTCTCTTCCAGCACTACCATTCAAATGCACCACTTCTGCTTGTCTTCTTCGAAAGCAAGACTTGGGCATGGTTTCCTCACTTCTGAGCCCCTGGTTCGAATCCTTCTGGGGAATGGGTTTTCTTTGTTATGTTCATTCGACAGCATTAGGAAGGAAGACTGGATCTTGAGTTCTATTCCTTCTGAGATGTGAGATGTATAGACCCCACGGATACCAATCTATCATGTGATAACATTCAACAAGGAAGTAGAGAAGAGATGGGGTCAGATGCCCAGTCACTTGAAGGTCTTTACGGAACCAGGAAACAAGCTATAGAGACAAAGACTTTCCCCCAGCACCCAGCACAGGCAGAGGGTGAAATTTACCTTTAGAACCAATAGACTGGTAGCCAAAGTACTTTATTTTATTGAGTTTCCTCAAATAACTTAGTCACTCTCACTCATTTGCATTCCAGTAAACTTTCTTAAATGAGAAGGAGGAATGTTGCTACATTGTTGCTACATTGTTACCAACTGTGTTATATCCCTTGTGATATTGTAACAAGTTGTATCATTCAGGAGTGCTCAGGGGAGCATTACAGGAGGTGGATGATGTAGATGAAGCACCCAGAAACCCGTTGCCATGGATGCGATAGGCTCATGGGGGACCATGGAGTGGAATAGGACTCTCCCTAGAACTTCCAAAGCAGCCCTCTTTTCCTGGATCAGCCTACCGCATCTTTCTCCCGCGAAGTGGCTGGCTGCACCCGCCATCCATGCAGTTAACAGCAGAGCTCTTAAACCACTGCACCACCAGGGCCCCTTTGAAACCCCTCCAGAGCAGAGCAGACACCTAAAAACAGAACCAACGACATTCCCCTGTGCTTGTATGTATTGCTGTTGAACAGGTCAAATGCTGTAGGGATGCCGAACATTCAGTCTCTAATTCAGTGGTTCTCAACCTGTGGGTCTCGACCCCTCGGGGGGTGGCGGGCGGTTCATGCAATTCCTTCACAGGGCTCATCTGATTCATCACAGTAGCAAAATGACAATGATGAAGTAGCAAGAAAAATGATTTTATGGTGGGGGGGGGACAGTCACTACAACATGAGGAAGGGTTTGAAAGGGTGGCTGCATTAGGAAGGTTGGGAACCACTGCACTTCATTTGGCAGATGAGGCAGTCACATAATCTGTCAACTTAGGAAGGGGTGGAGTCTCACCAGTCCATCAAGTCACAGCCAATGAGGCCTCTGTGTAGGGATTCTCTGGGGGATTCTGGGAACTCCCATTTTCCGCCTGGGAGGTGGGACACACGCACACTCTCCCTGTGGGACATTCCTGTTGACAAGGCACATGGAGCCACGCCGATGGAGCCTGAGTTCTGTAGGAACCACGTGGAGACCCACGCCAGCGCTGAGAGGCTTCCACCGCCACTGGATCCACAAGACTTTCCACCCACTGATTTGTGATCTTCCTGCATTTGGTGTCATTGCATGTGCTGTGTGAGTCTGAAGAGGACTTCATAGACTGATACTGGACATATGGGCTAATATCGGACTTGTGGACTTGATCTGGACCGGAGTGGGTTGTTTTCTTAATATAGAATGACTCTCTATATAAAGCTCTTCCTGATATACACGAGTGCCCCTGGGTTTCTTTCTCTGGTCCACCCAGACAAACAGAGCAGGATTCACTGGTACCGAGCGTGACTCCTCATTCCACCCTGGAAGCCCATCTTGAGACTGAGAGGCCAGACTGACGAGTGGTTCTGGAGTGCGCCTCCCGAGATAGCTGAGGCTGAAACCACAGCTCTGTCACTGACTCCACTGTAAGCATGCAGAGGGCAGCTGTGGTCAGTGGCACCAAATTCCCTCTCCAACCCATAGTGACCCCAAGTCTGACAGAAGGAAACCCTGCCCCCCTCAGGCCCCCCCCCCCACAGTTGTTGCTCTGCAGGGGCCTACTGGGGCAGCCGCTGGGTCAAAGCTACCTTGCCTTCAAAGGTCTCCCACCTTTTCCCTTTGGCAAGCACGATGCCCTTCCAGGGCCCGGTCCCTCCGGATCGCACGTCCAAAGCATGCAGGACGGAATGGATTCTGGCTCCCCTCGAGTCTAAGGAGCACCCACAACTGTATTTCTTCGGAGTACTCGCTCTTTGGGCAGCCCATGGCTCTTGGCCAACACCGTCATCCTGATGCCATCCACTCTCCGACCGTCTAAGACCCGTGGTTCTCAACCTTCCTCAGGCCGCGACTCCTTCATACAGCTCCTCGTCAAAGTTCTGTTCGCTGCTCCTTCACCACGGCCATTTTGCTACCGTCTGAATCGGGCGACCCCCGAGAAAGGGTCCTTCGATGCCCCCCCTCCCCCAGCAGGTTGAGAGTCCCCGGTCTAGGCGTGATCACACCTTCCTTGTCGGACTTTCGCACGCAGAGGGGGCGATAAGACACACCGTGGCTTGGGTCAGGCTCCCCTCCAAGGGCCGTCTCTGCTGGGGGAGAGCCTTCCCAGAAACTCTCCTGCAGCAGATGTGCCGTCTGCCGCCCGTCGTTTGGTTTCCCGATGGCTGCTCCCGGGAGCACTGATGGTGCCAGGCGAAACCCTGGCAACTCCCATCTTTCCTTGGTCTGTCAGGATGCCACCTGTCTGTCCCCCGCCTCCCCGCTGCCGCACCACATCTGGTCTTGGTTTACCCTGCTGGAAACATGGAAAGAATGACACCGCCTCCCACACCACTGCCACTGCCCTGTGGGTTGCTGTGAGGATTAAAGGGGTCAGTTCATATCAAGCCCTTAGCCCAGTATCTGGTGCCTACATCCTCAAGAACTGGTCAGCATGAACATGACAGTCCTTAAGACTGGATCCCTGCCCCCCACCCCCACCCCCACCCCCATACACAACACACATGTATCACTGTTGGAATCGTGGGGCCAGTTGTAGATAGAGAGAATTCTCTTCTTTCTCTTTTTTTCTCCCCAAGGGGAGAAATACCATTTTCCTCCAACTTTTTTCTCTTCCTCCAACATGTTCAGAGAGAGAGAGAGAGAGAGAGAGAGTAATAAAACATCCAACGTGCCTATTAGAAAGGAGATGAGGTACCATTTGCATGATAAAGATATATTTCCATTTATAAAGTTCATCAGCAGAATTAATGACAAATAAGAAGGAGATCCAATTAAGGTTGCCCAGCCATTAACAATCCTGCTTCACTCTCAGGGCAGGAATTTTAAAACAGGGGTGGGCGGGCTGCGGGAGAAAGAGATGATTGAATTCTTCAGGTTGGCGGCATTCAGAAGGACGTCAAAGCACCATATTAGAATTCAAGGAAAGTAATATCAGCCAGTGTGCCCCACACACACACATTAGAGTCAGACACCTCCCGGCACCCCCCCCCCCCAATCCTCACCCTCTGGATTTTTCCTGTTCACCCAAATGAGCTGTCAAGGACTGATGGGCGTTGTCATAATCAAAGAAAACAAGTTTGCCCTTTAAAGCAAAAGAGGTAATTTGGCTGAAAGCAAATTGGAAACCTTTCATCGAGCGTCGCCATCCCAGCCCCGATCTCTGATGGATTTGAGCGTTTTGATTTATGCCCTGGAGCTCTGAGGGACAATGGGGAGAAGTTCATTCTCTAAACACTTGATTCATGCTCCCCCCTCCCCCCTGCCCTGAGAGGCTGAGGAAGGTCCTTTGGCTGCTCCTTAAACTGTGTTGTCCCCCAAAACCTGAAAGGAACCCCTGAGCTCACCGAGGGCGTGGACCCCAGGGTGGCCAGGTGACGGCCCGAGCTCCCAAATAGGCTTCTGAGCTTGAGTGCATTTGGCCAAGGCACCGAGCACCCTTAGCACGTGGATACGTGTCTTCCGTATCCAGAGCCCGTTTCTGGGTTCTGCTTCTCCTTTCCTGGTGGTGCTTCTGTGCCCAGGAGAGAACAGAGGGATAGCGTTCAAGAACACGGGTGCCTTCTCTCTCACATGTGTTCGGGAGGCAGGGCCCGGGAGGCAGAGTGTCCACTCGAGGGCATGATCCGTTCTGGTCACTGCCGGGTTTTTTTTCTTCTGAAAAATGGTGGGGGTTTTTGTTTTTGTTTTTTAAAGTTTGTTTGGCACATAACTCACACATCACGCAATCCAGCAGTCCACTCACATCCAGAAGAGTTGTGCACTCATCACCACAGTCTTAGAACATTTTCCTCATTCTTGTCCTCACTGCTATTAACTCCCCATTTCACCCCCCCCACCTACCTCCCCTGCCACGCCCCCCCCAAGGGACCCTTCATCCAGTTACTACTGTCTCTATAGATTTTGTAAAAATGGATTTTGTTCCCCAATAAAAGTATGTAATAAAGGGGCTGAGCCTTGGTGGCGTAAGTGGTTGAGTGCGGAACGGTAGCCCGTGGGCTTGGCGGTTCAAATCTGCTCTCAGGAGTGGCACTGGGTAGCGCCCACGACTACCAGAGGCAGTGATGCCCCCCCAAAACAAAACAAACAAAAAAAGTATGTAATAAAAAGTTTTAATGAGACAAATTCAAGTAGAAAAAAAAATTTTTTTAATTGATGCATGGACTATTCTAAGAGCTGTGAGAGCTCCCAATAAAATTATTTATTTAAAAACAAACAGTTTTTATAATGTAAGATGTTTGCTTGGCCGTCCTGGCAGATTTACAAGGGGAAACAGAAATGACTGAAGGAGCCAGAGTCTTCCAGACAGACAAGCCCCCCATCCAGCTCCCCCTTCTGTTGACAGCTCACTCTCAGGAGACCTGCCTGTCCCAGCTAAGACGGACACCCCAGACCTGGCCAGAACTCAGATCCCACCAGCTGACCCTCGGAGGTCTTTTATTCCCCTTCTTTCCCCATTCCAGGGTCCAAGGCAGGTTCCCAAGCTGGGTTTTGCAGAGCACAGCTATTTCCACTTGAAGTCACTGTGTGTCCACCCGGGAGAAAGCGGAGGCTTGTCTGCTCCCGGAAAGACTCCTGGTCTGGGAAACCCAGCTCTCCTCGCCCCACAGGGTCTCTGTGAGTCAGAATTGACTCAGCTCCCGCTGGGCGTGGCCAAGGGGAAAGTCTGGTGTTGGATGGAGGCAGGGCATAAGGGAGAAACCAGGGCATGTCTCCCCTCCCTCTGAGCTCTAGGCTGTGTTTCCGGCCCTGGCTGTATCTCCCACATCTGTTGGGCAGGAGTCATCAGTGGCTCCAACTTCCCCCCCCCCCCCCCGAGGGGCCCTGGAGCTCCCTGTCGGCCTCTTCCACCCGGGGGCCGGCATGCCGTCTCCACCCCTCTCCCGTCACCTCCATCACCAGCTCCCTGCCCAGCAACATGGAGAGGAGTCCACGTTGGCTGAAGGCTGGCCCTTGCTTCCCTGCAACCAGGGTCCCTGAGCCCCGCCTCCGTGCACTCAGCCCCCCTGCCCTGGCACCAGGCAGACAAATGGCTTCTGACCCAAGCCCCTGGGCCAGCGCATATGCCATGCGCCCCGACTAACAGCTCCCTCTGCCTGTCCATTTCCAGGGTTGCCAGAGAGGGTACAAACCAGAGACGCCTCCGAAGGCCGCAGAGCCTCAGCCCCGCCGAGCGCACAGAGGCCACAGCAGCTGCCCCCCGCGATGGCCCTGGATATTGTCTCCGTGGCCCCCCTCTACCAAGGGCCCGACATCGCCAGAATGAGCCTGATGACATCGGAGGCATCCAAAAAGTCCGCCTCCCCACTCAAGTTCTTGGTGCCCAAGACCAAGCTGACCACCATCGAAACCAAGAGGATCATGGCGGTCCTGGACGAGGCCATCCGCAAGGTGGAGCTGGTGAGCCTGCTGCCAGCCATGGCGGCCAGTGGAGCCGCCCTGGAGGGCCTCCTCGGGAAGGACGCCCTGCGAGCCGTGGGCGAGCACCAGGCGCTATCGGGGACCTTCCTGGACACCCTGCATGAGCTGAATGAGCAGGAGAGGCAGCTGGTGGAGCCGAGAGGCCAGGAGAACAGGAATTCGTCCGGGGATCTCATCCTGGCCCTGGAGGAGAAGAGGTCCAGCCTCCTGTTGCTCATGCAGCAGATCAAAGCGTCCACCCGGAACACGCTGCGGCTCCTGCTGGGCAACCCGCAGGCCGCCCAGCTCCTGCCCACGCAAGAACTGCCCCGCAGCGAGGAGGTGCAGGCCTTCATCGCCAGCCTGATGGAGCTGCGGAGCTTCCTCTTTGAGAAACTGCTCACCAGCCCGATGGAGGCCAAGGACAGGGCCCACTTCATTCAGGACGTCAACCGGAGGAACCAGAGGAACCAGGAGGCGGTGGGAGCCCTGGAGAAGGAGCTGGCCACCAGCATCAGCAACAGGAATGCCGAGGTGTCGCCACCCCCCCCCCCCCACACCTGCCCAAGGCCATGGAAGCAGGAGGCACACCGGGGGCTGCTGGGCCCGCTCCTTTAGCACTGGTGCAGTAGGGTGTTCTAGGCTTTTAACCTCCCCGACCGAGAAAGACCCTGTTAGGTCTTTCTCCCGCCGGGTGCCCTCAAACCACCCACCCTGTGGTCTTCAGCCAAATGCATGCTTAACTCATGTGCCTCCAGAAGGAGCCTCTGAGGGACTCAAATGGCTTTTTCTTCCCCCTCGTTCATTTCCTCCTCACACACTGCTCTTGAGTACTCGCTGGATGCCCGTGTGAGTCCGGATAGACTAGAGAAACAAAATTCATAGACACGCATATGTATATAAGGGAGAGGTGTATACACATTAGCCATTGAACCTTGAGAAAATCATCCCAACGCAGTCCAGGCCAAGGTCATAAGCCCGATATCAGCCCATATGCCCGAGACCAATCCATAAGTCCTCTTCAGGCTCACGAAACGCATGCAATGATGCCAGGACAATCACAGGCGAGTGGGCAGAAAGTCTTTGGAGCGAGGGGTGGTGTCTGCCTCTCAGCGCTGGCAGGGGTCTCCACATGGCTCCTCCAGGTCCAGGTTTCTGGCCGCATCAGGGTAGGTCTATGTGACTTCTCCTCAGGGATGGCTCACACAGATCCAGCCTTGTTAGTTGAGCATCTCCAAGGGGGTGAACTGAGACAGTGTCTCCGCCTACAAGCAGGAATGACCACAATTCCCAGAATTCTTCGGAGAGGGCCACGCTCACACAGAGGTCTCATTGGCTGTCTCCAGATTGACAGACTAGGACCCCCCCCCCTTTAATCCTCAAACTGGCACCAGATTGGGTGACTGCCACAATGCTGGGTCCAGTAAAGAAGCCTCCCCACCCCACCCCACACGCACATGCACGCACGCACACCACGGTCCCAGCCTCATGATGAACCTGGTCTCATCACAGTTTGGAGATGTACAGCAAAAGGCACCCCTGGGTGGCAGGAGAAGAGACTTTAGACCAAAGGATCAGGGACAACAGAGGCAGGAGGTGAGGCACACAAGGGCAGGCACCAGCCCCGGCATGGGGTGGGGCCAGCGTTTTTCTGACAAGCATTTCCGAGGCTTGTTACAAAGCAGCTCCTCCCCCCCCACACACAACACCTCACCCCCGCCATTCCTCTGAAAGAGCCAGGGCAAGGGGTTGACCTCGAGGGTGAGCCAGGCTGCAGTGTGCCTTCTGCGCACCCCAGCCCACCGGAGTCTCTCTCTGCCGTGGGGGTGCCTCCGTGGGGCCAGATCCCTCCGGTGGCCTCGCTCAACCCACCTGTGTCCCTCGCTCAGCTCAGCCCAAGGAGCAGTATCTGAGGAGAGTCAGCCTCCGATAGATACATCACGGCTCTGGCAGGCGCAGCTGTACAGCGATAATTGTTATTTATTATGGTCGCGTTATAGAGAGCATGAGGCAGAGCAATCATGAGTCTGACACATTTCACATTGTGGTAGCATGCGCACCTCTGCTGATGGGGCACGTGGAGACAGCGAATGGGGGAAGGGATCACACGAGGGAGGGGGGCCGAGAGTGTCTGGCGCTGAGGGGGCTCGAGAAAGGCAGGAGAGAGAGGGAAAGAGAGAGCCGCTTTCTTATGTCCAATCCCTATATACCCTCTGGAGCCATGTAAGGACCTAAGTCACAGGAAGGGGTTGTGCCATATGCACACGGGAGTCCCGTCATGGCCTGGTGACGGGACTTGCCGAGCCGCCCCCTCTCCGGCCCCTGGCGCAGGTGGAGAAGGAGAACTTCGTGATTCAAGAACTGAAAAACCACCTGCACCAAGTGCTCAAGTTCTCGGAGAACAGCCTCCTGCGCACCAAGCTGGAGGCCGAGAAGCAGCAGAAGGCGGACTTCCGGGCCTCGCAGGCCAGGCTGGCCAAGATCCAGCAGGACATCCTGACGCTGCGCAGCCAGTACCACAACCTGGTCACTGAGAACCGCGAGCAGGAGCAGGCGCTGCGGAAGGTGCCCCCGGGGCTGGCCCATGGCTCCCCGCGGGCCCCTGGGTGGGTTGGCTGATGTCAGGGGAGGGGCACAGAGCCAGGGATGGGTCCCCATGCAACCTGCAACAGCTTGCTCTTTTAGGGACCATCTCGGAGTGCAGACTGGAGGCCTGGGGGAGGATGGATTTCGATCATACTTGGTTTGAGGGCCTACTGTGTGCGTCACGTGCTGGGTCATCATGTCCAATTCTACCCAGGCTTCCACTGTTCTTCTCTGTAAAAGGGAGATGACTGGGCCCAGAGGACTGGCACACTGAGCTGCTTCCACACCCTGGCACAGCCTGGGGCAGGTGGCAGCTTCTCCAATTTGAGTCTCCGTTTTCCCGACCACAGCCGTGAGGAGCCTTCCAGAGCCCTCGGTGCCACTGGGTGCGGGTCCCAGAGAATCTTCTGGAGCCCCATTGCTGCCTTCCTTCCAACCCATGCCGTACCCGCCCAAACCCATCTCCTCATCCGGCTGTCCATGCACGGGGACCCACAGAACCCGACCCTGTGGCAGGGATGGGGGTTCATTCAGGAGAGCCAGGCAGCACGCCCCCACCCCAGGGGCCTGGCAGAGGAGGCACTTGGGGCTGCTGGCTCTCAGCACCGCCCACCCAGCCCTACCCCCAGCCCCCCAACACCACCCCAGCCTCTGACCTCCCCATCTGTATTTTCAGAAGAAATACAAAGTCGAGACAGAAATAGAGAATTGGATCCAGAAGTACGACATGGAGATGAGTGAAAAGCAGGTACCACCACCTGGACCCGTCTGGCTCGCTTCTACCCCAGCGGGGGTGGGGGTGGGGGCCAGGAGCCCAGCATGGACCACAGGTTGTGCCTGATTCTAAGCACTCCTCCTCAGAGGCCCTGTGCCCCGCCCTCTGCCCTTCCCTTTGGTGTGTCCAGCCCAGGCAGAGGGGGAGAAGTAGGGAGAGTGGAAGAGCTCAGCCCTGGCCTCCCGTTCTGGGCTCCATCTAGTGTCCACCCCCCCTACCCCCATTCCTCTGGGCTTGCACCCCTCGGCCAAGTACAATCTGGCAGCCAGACCGATCAGGGGCACAGCCAAGGGTCCCTCCCGGCTGTGTGGCCTGAAGCAGGGGACTCAGTCTGTGGAACCCACTCCATCAGGAGACTGCGGTGGGGCGCAGTGACTCCCTCTGGTCTCGGGCCTGGAAGAAGTGCTCAGGGGGAGAGGCAGTCACATGCCGGGTGCCCCCCCACCCCGAATCTCCCACCAGCAGCCGCCTCCCATGTGCAGAGGCAGGCGTGCTGTTCAAGGGTGGGCCAGCAGGCCTTAGGGGCCAGGGGATTCTGACCACTCAGTTCTGGGTTCTCTGGCCTGGACTTCTCTGTGGTAGGGGCTTAGTGAATGCTAGTGGGTAGAAGGGAGAATGGAAGGAAGCAGAGGGGAAGGACACAGATGAAAGGGAAAAGGTGGGAAGGGGGAAGGAAGGAGGAACAGCTGGAAAGGGGCAGGGAAGAGGGAGAGATATGGGGAGGTAAAGGAGGCCAAGGTGTAAGTTACCCTCAGGAGAGGCTGCAGTTAGACTTAAGGAAGACCTTAGGGGCTCAGCCATCTGAGGAGGTTCTAGAAGCCCCTCTGTGGCGGGGTGTCTCTGTGGCAGCAGCAGCCTGTGTTTTGCGTCCCTGTCTCCCTTCCCCTCCTCACTGCACGCCCTGCACCCCGTCCAGTACACTGTGGCCTCAAAGCATCACGGGGAGGGGAGTGGGGATGGTAGTGGTCCTATGTTGTGGCTAGAAATTCAGCCGCCCAACTCCCAAGCTGGGCTTTCACCCCTACCCTGGAGCTCTCCCCGCCGGTCACCCCTGCCGGGCAGGTCCCCACCCGCCCTGCGGGTGGGGAGCAGCGGGCAGGCAGGCTGGCGTCCTCTCTCCCGCAGGCGGAGCTGGAGGAGCTGGACGCCATCCACAAGGAGGAGAAGCAGCAGCTGCAGGAGCTGCGGCAGAAGCACGACGTGCTGGTGGAGGAATTCTCCCAGATCCGCACGGAGCGCGAGATCACCTCCCGCAAGAGGATGGAGGCCGAGGAGCAGATGGTGCTGATGGTGCGCGCGGCCACGCTCATCCAGGCCGTGTGGAAGGGCTACCTGGTCCGCTCCATGCTCAAGTCCAAGAAGAAGAAGCGGGGCAAGGGCAAGAAGGGCAAGAAGGGCAAGGGCCAGAAGTGAGGGGACGGGCGGCCGGCCTCCGTGGCGCTCCCCCACGACCCCTTGTATTAAAAAACCTTCGGAACCACGTCCACGCTCCCGGCCCACACAAACACCTCGCGTTCTCTAGAAGGCCAGAACCCCCAAGGAACGCAAGTCTGGGGCTGGGAGGAGTGTAGGGAGGGGGTACGGGGGCACAAAACCACCGGGGGCAGGAGCTGCTGGGGCTGTCATGACCCTGTCCCCAGCCTGGGCAGGGGTCACCAGGGCAGCCGAGCACCAGAGAGAGGGCCTTGGGTGTCCGGCTGCCCTGGGATGATTAATGTCACTGTCTTGGGTCCAGATTTGAAGAGTTCCCCTATCTAGGGTCATGACCTGACCCCAGGGACCCAGGTAGTGGTCACTGAGTCCGACTGAGCCCCAGCTCCTGCACACAGCAGAGCAAACAACACTGCCCGGTCCAACGCCATCCTTACATGTGTCCCCAGGCCCAGGCCCATTGTCACAGCCAGGCTGCCAACCCAGTGACGTGTGTATATAAGTTCTCAGTGGGCATGGGAAGACCTGAGGCTGGTAGGTGGGCAGATACAGCCCCCCGCCCCCGTCCCCCTTCACTGGCACCCTGCCTCTCGCTAGAGCTGAACCAGGGCCCCACCAGGCCAGGAAGCCCATCCTCACTGCTGGGAGGTGAGAGGGATGTCTCCCATCCCCACATCCATTAAACAAGGGGAGAGGCTGGAAAGAAACGAGAGCGGGATGCTTCGAGAAAAACCAGAAGGGAGTGGGTCCCTGTACTCTGTGGAAGTTCTCCAACGCCTAAACATCCTCGGACATGTACACAATGGAAACTGGATCTGGGGCCAAAGAATGCGGCTGGCCTGCTCTCCCTCCCTGGCAGGCATTTGAGTGACCACAGGCCAGCAGCACCCATGGGGCCCTTCAAGAAACCAGGACTGCGGCCCACACTGAGCTCCCAGGGCCTCTCTGAGGGGAAGACAGGAGTCAGGGGAAGCCCCACCCCAGAATCAACCAAGGCAAACGCGGGGCGGCCTGGTGAGGTAAATGAGGGGAGTGGAAGAGTAACACAGGTGTGGAAGGGCAGTGATCTCAGCCATCTCCCCAGATGTGCCTCATCACAGCCGGCCCAGCCCCCGGCCTAAACACCAGGTGGGACACGTGTGCACATTTCTGATTTCAAAACACAACTACAGGCTGAGCCCCGGTGGCGTAGTGGTTGTGTGTGGGACTGCAGCCCATTGGCTTGGCAGTTCAAATCCAGCGGCAGCTCTCCAGGAGCAAGGCTGGGCCTCCCACTTCCACCAGAAGGCAGTGATGCCGCCCCCCCCCCCCCAAAAAAAAGGCACAACTACAGTCCCTATGCTACAAGCAGGAGGGGTCAGCTGACCTGCCAGTTGTGGGCATTGGCTGGGAAGCAAGGTTGGGTGGTGGCGGCGCTAGGGAGAGGTCCAGGGTTGCTGCATCCCCCAACCCTGGTCACCCGCGGGCCACGGTCATCACGATGCCTGCCCCTTCTCGTGTACTGCCTCTTGGACTTGTATTCCTTGATAGGGATTGAAACCGACTCGCTTCTTATATGGGGGTAGGGGAGGGAACCGTGGACAGGAGCATGGTTTGAACAGATTTATTACACAGGGAGAATACATGGCTGCCCTCCGCCCCCTGCCCCTCACCCCAGAGCCGTGGTCAGTGTCAGGGATTCTCAGGGCCTCCCCACTGAGCCAGTTGGCACTTGGTCTGTTTGTCCTCCCTTGCAGTCTAAGGTGAGAGGGCACTGGGTTGGCACTGCCACGGAGCAGCAGGGCTGAGACAGGAGGTGGGGAAAGACTCTCGCAGCCTCTTGGTCCGCATCAGGGGACCTACGAAGCAGAGAACCACTACAGCCTGCCAGTGGAGGGGCAATGACACTGACCTCCCCGCCCCCACCTCCCCGCCCCCACCCCCACCCCCGCCACGTCCCCGGGGCAAACCCAATGCCAGGACCAAGGATCTCATTTCCAAGGGGGCTTTGGTTTCTGGGGGCCCCCACCTCGTCGGGGGGTGGCTGGTGCTGACGTGCCGATGTAGGGAGCCCTGGGGGTCAGCAGGGGTCTCCGGGAGGTCACCCCAGACAAGGGAGGCCTGGGGTCCCGAGGCCCATTGGCAGGGGGGGCACCGGTGGGCAGGCGAGAGGTGCCGGGAACAGTCACATGGGTGAGGGACCGGGAACGTCCCCGGCCCACGGGCTCCGCAGCTCCAAACCCAGCCGAGGGTAGCTTACAGGAGTCTGCCACCGCCGCCGCTGCGGTCACTGCCACATGGGGTCGGGTTGTGGAGGGGCTGTCTGGGTGGATGGCACACAGCGGGGTCTCCCTGGGTCGGGGCGAGTGGCTGTCCCTGGGAGTGGCGGGGGGTGTCCAGAAGAGGGCTCGGAGCTTGGCAGCATCACCTTTGGCCATCCACGGGGCCTCCCAGCCGGCGCCCTCGGGCCGGGAGCCAAACAGAGACTCATCACAGTACGATGGAGTGTGGCCGACCAGCCTGGCAGAGAGCAGAGAGAGGTTGCTGGCACCTTAGGCCCCACCACGCCATCCCTGGCACAGCACCTCCAGCTCCCTCAGCAGAGAGGGACTACCCCCTGCAGATCCCTGGAGTCCCTGCTGCCCAGTCTGGTACAGCCCGCCGCCACCACCCCCGCCCATTCCCCTGTAACCCACCCAGAGTCCCAGGTCTTCGCCGTCGCTATGATCCCTGGGACAAACCCAGTACCGGGACCAGGAACATCTTTCTCAAAGGGGCTTTGGTTTCTGGGGGCCCCACCTCATCGAGGGCCCTTGGAAGACCTGGCTACTCAGGTCCCACAGAGGCAAGCTACAGGCAGCTGAAAGGATTGCTGGACCCAGCTCCCCACCCGGCTACCTGTATTTGCTCTTCTTCTTCGGTGTGAGCGTTGGCGTGCTGCCCCTGGGTGGGGTGCTCTCGCAGCTCTTACTAGCGTCCGAGGCCCGAGACACCCCTCCACTCAGCCTCCTGGCTCCGTTGGCCTTTGTCACCCAGGGCGGGTCGAAGTCCGGTGGGCCGGGCCGGGTCCCCACAGGGCTACCAAACAGCGTCTCATCCACAAAGGATGCCCTGGCCTTGAGCCGCTGGCCACCCCGGCAGCTTGGCTGACGGTGGAGGGTCTGCATCCTGCCGACGGCCAGCGCTGGGGGGGCCCTCATGGCTTACAGTGGGCAGGCTCTGTCCACCAGTCCCCGCCTGCGAGAGGGGATGGCATGGGGTCAGCGGCGAGGTCGACAGAAGCAGCTCCCCGCCCCACGGGCTCCCCTGACTGAGTCTTTGTTTTGTTTTGTTTTGTTTTGGGGGGGTGGCATAACTGCCCTCTGGTGGTGGGAGTAGGAGGCCCAGCCTTTGCTCCTGTGGAGCTGGAATTGAACCTCCATCCCAGTGGGCCGCAGTCCCGCACACAACCACTACGCCACCGGGGCTCAGCCCCCTGACTGAGTCTCTCAGGGCTGCCAACCCCAGGGCAATTTGTTACTGTGCTTCTAATGGATACAATAATGTGCTGTGATGTGTGTGTGTGTGTGTGTGTGGTAACTAAAGAATGGACTGTGTGTCTGCAGTCGGTAAGTTCTTATGTAAGGGGCAGGCCTGTTCACAGCAGGGGCAGCAGCCTGAAACCACTTCTTGGGAGCAAGATGAGCGTCCTGCTCTGGGAAAGGCCGGCAGTCTTGGAAACTCACTCAGGTAGTTCGACCCCACCCAAAAGGGTTGCTGTGAGTCACCATCGGTGGCAGGGAGTTTTATTTGGGCGAGATGGCAAAAGAGGAAGACATGAAGAGGTCACATTCACCTGGAACCTAGACAGGAGGGTATGGCTGGCAGCTGAGCTTACCTGCAAAGTGGGAGATAAGCATCCTTTCATTTAATTCCCCCAACAGCCCCATAAAGCAGCTTCGATTCTGTCCACTTCACAGACGGCACAATCCAGGCGCTGAGAGAGGTCACAGCGTGGGTCACACCTAGGGGGTGGGGGAAAGAGATGTCGCGCCTTTGACGAGATGACCGGGAGGGATCCCCGGGTGGCGAAAGTGGTTTGCGCTTGACGACGGGAAAGTTCGACCCGGCCAGCCGCGCCGTCGAGCTGACCGCCAAGGCTTTCCAGCGGTGCAGTTCTAGCCTGTGAACACACGGGGTCGCCACGGATCCGAATCCACGGAACCCCCTTCGGACGTTTGACCGAGAGGCTGTGCGCGGAACCAGCTCGGCGCGTTCTTGAGTTATTTCGTCTCTAAACGGGGCATCTCGGCCCGCCGCCGGCTCGCGCGCTGCCTCCCCCACGGGGCGCCCGGTGCTTGAGTGACCGCGGTGGGTCCATGATCCAGAACCGGGAGCCCGGCCGCCCCCCGCCCCGGTGCAGACGCACTCAGCCGGGACGACCAGGCCCTAGCGACGTGCCCTCGGCGCGCGCATCCAACAACAAGCCCCGCGCAGTGGGCGGGGCGGATGCGGGCGGAACTATTCTTGCCCGGGGCGGGGGGAGATAATCCCTTCCCGACGGTCCAGGGAACCTACCGAAGCCAGGAGAGGACGCCTCGCCCCGCGCGCCGCCAAGGAAGGAGTGTCTGTACCAGGCCCTGCGGGCGGGGCCAGGGGCGCAGGCGGAGCGCGTAGACCGGGCCCCCCCCCCTCCCGCGGGTGCGCGCTTGGTACGGCCCGCAGGCCCCGCCCCCTTCCGTCTCCGTCCCCTGGCCCGCATGGCGGCTGGCTCGCGCCCCGCGGCCGGACCCCGGTCCCGATCGGCCATGGCCCAGTGGAAGAAGAAGAAGAAGGGATCCCGCAGACGCCGGGGCGCACCCGCCCAGGCCCGCAGCAGCGACTCGGAGGACGGCGAGTTTGAGATCCAGGCGGAAGATGACTCCCGGGCCCGGAAGGTGGGACACGGGGCTGGGACACGCGTCGGATCCCGGCTGGGCTGGATCCGTGCGGCCGGGGCGGCTGAGGGTGCGCGGGGAGCCCGCCGCACCGGCCTGGGCAGGGGCTTTGGGGCCTGTCACTCGCCTCTGAAAGGTCCAGAAGCTGGGGGACGCCGGGCTTCGGGGTCGGGGCCGGCGGGCCTCGGGAGGCCGGCTTCTGCTCGGGACTCGCTCCTCATTGGCTCGCTGCTGCCAAAGGGGCGGGTCCTAGCTTCCACTCGTCCAATGAAAATGGCGTCCGGGTGCATCCCCGGCTGCGGGCGGGCGGTTCTTGGGAGGATGCTTCAGGGAAGAGCTGAGCGAGCCGCCTGGGAAACTAGTAATAAGTCAAACTGGGGCCTGTGTTGAGCGCTAACCACTGCCAGGGCCCCTGCCGAGAGCCGTGGCGGCCTCGTGGCTGGATTCTCCCAACCGTCGAGCCAAGTGCTGGCACCCCGATCCTCCTGATGTGACTGTGGTCAGTCACTCACTGGCCCCGAGGGCAGTCCAACCCATAGGGAACTGTGATAGGACCGAGTAGAACTGCCCCCGCCTGTCTCGCGGGCCGCCACTCGTCCTGGGAACCGAACGCGCCATCTCTCCCGAGGTGCCGCTGCGGGTGTCCAGCTGCTGACCCTGTCTGTGGTCAGCGGGCCAGCGCAGTAACCACCAGGCCCCCCGGGCTCCCCGACTGAGGCCTGGAAGGGAGCCTGACCTCGCAGCTTGTGAGTGGCCTGCTGTTGTAGGGACCAGATGAGACTTTACGACGTCGGGTACCCACCCTGGCCTCGGCAGACACCCCACCCGCGTTTGAAACCGTGGAGAAGCTTCAAGAAGGCAGAAGTAGAGGGGCATGCCCGAGAAGGGGCACAGACATAACTAGTAGCTCAAAGCCCTCGGTTGAGCTTGCTGGTGGCGGATCTTGGTGGTGGTAGTTGACAGATCCCCACGTACAGCAACCCTGTGTGACCAACCGCCACAAGGTCTGCAGTTCGAGCCCACCAGGCACACTGGTGTGGGGGGGGGGGGGTAGATAGGAAAGATGAGGCTTTTAGCTCCTGCCAAGATCGACAGTCTCAAAGGCACAGGGGCCCTTCTGCTGGGCCCAGCAGGGTCACCAGGAGTCGGAATCCACCCCACTGCTGGGGTGGCAGTAAGTTGGGGTTTCAGTTCTGAGAAGGCTCCCAGAGGCGGTGGCTGATTTGGACTTGGCCTGAAGGGTGGGCTGAAGCTAAGCCCACCTTGAAGGGAACGGCAGGCCAAGGTGGGAGAGGGGCTGAGGAATGGGGAGGGAGGTTGTCCTTGGGACACGTATCTCACGCACAGCAGGTGCTTTGATGGATCCCTTTGAGTTTTAGATTTTTTGGGGGGGGGGCATTACTCTGGCATTACTCCCTCTGGTGGGAGTAAGAGGCCCAGCCTTGCTCCTGGAGAGCTGCTGCTGGATTTGAACCGCCAACCCTGTGGGCCGCAGTCCTGCACACAACCACTACGCCCAGGGCTCAGCCCTGGGTTTTAGATTTTTTTTTTTGGAGGGGGGGGCATCCCTGCCCTCAGGTGGTGGGAGTAGGAGACCCAGCCTTTGCTCCATGGAGCTAGAATCGA